>BPLS01000711.1:703823-785852 GCA_019656275.1 Rhododendron kiyosumense
CTGTTACAGTATTAATCCCCATTAACTGTTCCCCCGCCCTAACTGGCTAAAAATGATCAAATGAGAGAAAAATGCAAACGTTTTACAAAATGCCCGAGTAGAGACCGATCTCCGGATTGGGCGAGAGGGGGTGCCATAAAACCCTTCCCCTCTCGTAATCTGGCTCCCGAACCTCAGATATCGAAGGTGACGACGGACCGGTTTGCACCTATTCAAATCAAATCAAACCCTTTTTTTAAATCAAATCAAAAACGTAGCAAGCGTTCTCGAGTTCGGTTCCTTGGGTGCCTCACCACTAAAACCCGAGTGGCGACTCTGAATCGAAGCGTTTCGCCGCGCTGTTTTCCAAAGAGGGCCGCAAACCAAAATCGGGCGATTTTCGGGGCGCGTGCCCACACCGACCTAGGCAAATTAGGGTTTGTCAATTGGTATCAAAGCGAGTCGCTCACAACTCTATCGAAAGTTTTTCCAAGAGCAGATCCTTACACAATGAACATGAACATGAGCATGAATCACCCCTCCAGTCGTGCGCCAATACTCAGTGAAGCCTTTGATTATTGGCCCTGAATACACTGGCCCTTTGGGAATTCTTCAAGCTCTAGTAGATAGGACAAAATTGATTTTCAAATAGAATCTTCTTCTATCTAGAGGAGATACTCGTTTATTCAGAATTGGGCCATCCATAGCATAACCTTAATGAACTCCCCATCCGATCAAGTGTTCGAGAGAGTAGACAATCGAGGTGTAAAGAAAGGCAAGTATTTCACCCAAGGAGTTAGCGATGTAAAGTAATTCAAGTAACTATCCCTATCTCTCCAATGAGGTAGGTCTCGATCTAGAACTGTTTCAACCATATTCGTTAGGGACTCCTTCTCAATCAAATTCAGGATATGATTCCGCAGGATGGATAGTAAACTACTTACATGAAATCTGCAATAAACATTCTTCCTTCCCAATGCGGACCTAGTGCCATCCCCGCAGAACCAAAAGAAAGGGTAACAGGGGATTCAAATGTCAAACCTGCCTCAAAAAAGAAAGAACCCAGATGCTGCTAAAGTAAAGGAAAAGAAGATAGGATCCGCCTTAGACAAGGCACCTTGGGAATCTGTTTTCTGAAAACAAGGATAAATGCAATAATGAGATCAGCTGATGAGGAGATATGGAACTCTTGTATTAAAGGCTTTAAGTATCCTACAAATACCGTAACGAATAAGGTAGTGCCTAAAACTAGTTATGAAATGTCAAAGGCAAAAAAGGTTGAGTTCCAGTGCCGTTGATGTAAATGAGCACCGAAACATTGCAAACTGTGAAATCGCTAACGAAGCAAATGGAATACTCTAGTCACATGCCACGAAGGAACAGACGTAGTCAAACACTCAAACTGCAAACACTGACAATCGAATTTGAAGTGATTAGACTGCTGGAGGAGGACACATTCAATAAATTACTCCATACTCTAAACTGATCTCTATTGTCGACAGTTGCAGAACCCTCGCCGTCCCTCGGTGAGCCTATTCAACCTTTTGTGGTTATTAAGAAAATTTTGAGGTCTTCACCGGAACAAATCAAAACTAAGGTCATTATGCTTTAAGCCAAACGTAAAAATAAATATAAATAAATAAAATTCTGTTGAAGAGGTTGTTGGTATTTGCTAATTTCTAGGCCTATAATCATATACTTATTCCATTCTTTTTTAAGTGTTCTGCTTTGTAATCCCAATTTATTAAAAAGACATCATCATTAAATCTTTCACATTCACTTTTACATTCACTTTCTCTCTTTACCATCTATGAAAATATCATAATTACATTTTTACTCACTAACTTTTCAAAATAGAATATATTTTTACGGGTAAAATGAAAAATTCACCAACTTTACAAAATAGACTATTATTAAGGGACAGTTCAAAACGGAATACTGAACCCTAAAAAAGAGACGGAAGGAGTACTAAATTTCAATGCCAAAGAAATGATTACACACTCAGACAGCCACTGGGTGGGGCGGAACCCATTTGGGTTCCTCTCTCTGTTCTGACTCTCTTTCATCTCTCCCACAAATTGTCACACCTCATCCAGACATATACAAGCAGATTTCTCACCTATTTATTTATTTATTTTTGGCATCAAAAAAGAACATCATATGCATGAATAGAAAAGAGTACCAGTTGAGTTTCAACTAACATATTACAAATCAAAGGACATGTGCGTGCGGCAAACCTAAGCTACAACAGAAACAAATAAACAACAAAGACAAATATATCTTGTTTAAACTCCTCCAATCTATTGACACAAGACAAATATTTCTTCCACCTTTTACACCTCCATAGAACACCTGGCTCCTTTTTGGTTCTCCACACACACACACTTTTTATTACAAGCTTACCATATACTAACATGGGGTTCTATCCCTTTAGGCCCTTTCATTACCCCCAAAGCCAAAATGATTCCCAAACCCATTACAAATATCAATATAATTTCCTTTTTTCCCGCTTCACTAAATTAGCAAATAACATGAGAATTAGGGTCTTCTTCTGCACTTCTATAATAGTTTGGCAGATTCATGTAACTTGTAAGGAGGATGGTGTTGATTTTAGGCCTGAATGGCGAAGGGGGGAGGATGTTGGTACTAATAGGTCTTCTGATTGGGCTTCAAAACCTCATCATCGAATCTTTCTTCTTCAATTCTTCTCATCTGCTACTCCCTTGGAATCATCCTCCGATGGTTCTACTGGCCCAACCGTGAGCATATCTGCCTGCCAGAACTTCTTCAATATCCATACTACTGTTACCGGATCCATGTCCCCTATCACTGTCATTTTTTTGTCCTTCCAATTCCACGAAATCGATTCAACCCCTGCAATTAAAAACATGAGATACCCATAAAACAGCCAGATCTATGGAAAATTGTTATGGGTTGTCTCTTGGAGTCTCTGTTTGGATATCTTTAACTTCAAATTTTTGAATGTGGGAAGTTCAAATTTAGATTTCATTACTCGATATCAATTCCGACATTGAATTTTTTAATGTGGTAGGGAATGCGGATTCGGTGGCTGTGAATGCTGTTCCTGGGGTTCAGGATAGGTCTGTTAACCATAATTTGGAGAATACGGCTGATAACAACTTCTAATTACCAGAGGGGGAATGGTCTGCTTTGGTTTGGTTTCTTTATAGTTTATACTTCAGGTTGCCATTCTTGGAAGGTTACAGCCAAAGATAGATTGAAGTCTTGGGGAATTTCAACTGATTACAGTTGTGTATGGTGTCATGGAGGGGTTGAGTCCCATGATCACTTATTCATTGGTTGCTCTTTCACTAAGCTGGTTTGGAGGGCAGTGAAAGGATCTTGTGGTTTTGGTCGCATCTCCAACACTCTTGGGTTTGAATTGCAGTGGAGTATCCTTTGGTGCAAAGGGAATTTGATGAAGCAAATTATATATAAACTTAGCTTAGCTGCAACAGTTCGCTATATTTGGAGGGAAAGGAATTCCCATTTTCAGAAGAAGGGCGTGGACTCAAATACAGTGTTAGGAGGGTCTTGGTCCTCTTGGAGGAGGTCAGAGCATGAGCTTGTTCTTGGAGGAAAATCCCTCTGTTGCTAACCAGGATCTATGTGCTGCTTGGGGAATCCACTACGTATGTGCTCCAACAAAATCAGTTGGGTCTTCACTACAGTTAGGACTTTGTTTTCTTGTCTTGTTTGTTTGCTAGAAATCTAGCTTTGGTGTTTGTTTGGCCTTGCTTTTAGCTTGGTCCATTGCTCTCTGTGTTTCTCAAGGCTATCCCCTTGATTCTTTGGGCTTGTTCCCTAATAAAAGAACTTGTTCCAAATTTTTTTTTTTGGAAACTTAGTTAATACGCATGACTGGGAATTAGGGATGGATCCAGAAATTTACATAACTGTGGGCACAAATTAATTACAACAGTAAAATCTATTTAACTAAACTCAACCTGTATATTTGTAAATCATTACAAGAATACATATCATTGACTATATGTATAACTTCACCTTATGATTAACGGAAATAAGTGTATTTGCACAAAAAGAGTATGTGGAAATTTAGAACTTGAGAAATAGTGTAAAAAAATATCCAAAAAAGAGAATTTAGAGTAATATTATTGGAATATTATATTTTTTTGGTAATTTAAATTTTATTGAACAAACAGGAGAGCCACTACTGAACCAGACATACAATCAATCAAAAACGAAGGGAAGGAGGCTAGGGACCACTTTTAGGACACGAGTAAAACAGATTTAGGACAAATACAAGGACAGAGAAAGTTAGGACCCTTCAAAAAGCCTTGAGAGTTGATGCTTGAACATTTGAAACCTCTTCAAGAGCAAATACAGAGCCGCATATCAGAGACAACCCTCTGAACAATTTCTTCCGCAGTGCTCATTCTCTGTTGAAAGATTCTGGCATTTATTGGGTGATTAGTCTTAGTTTTTCTTGTTTCATATTTTGTTGCTATTTCTTTTCTTTTCCAGATTTCTATCTTACCAACATTTGGAGTGATTTTGGTCATGGCATTTGTTTTGGTTTTGGTTTAGCACATGATTTGGTTTGGGTGGGAGTGACGACCTAGTTGGGATGGCTATGATGATATTTTGATCCAAAAAGGGTGTTATTTTACTTTTTGTATAATTCAAGTGCATTCTCTCATTTCTATGAATAAATTTCTTCTTTGCCGTTTAAAAAAAAAAAACAAAACAAAAATTTATGCTTGTGTTTGCACTGATTGGCCCTAGTATTTTCCTATACCTTCTTCATTGGCTTAAGACTATGTTACCTATACCATTCCAATCTTACAATTTATCAAATCATTGTTGGACAGTATTAGTTATGGATTTTATAATATTTATCCATCGAGTGATAGGACGTAAATTATATGACCTACTTCTCCACAAATGCTTCTTTCCAATTGGACAACCAACGGGCATGGTATTCCTTCATGGCACAAGGCCTCTCACTCAGTAACTACATAAGTGTATCATATCTCCAATTGAAATAATCACATTTTCTATGGGAACTATATTTTCTACTCAATCAAATCCCACAAATTAATTAAGGCTATACATAAATACATATGCATGGAAATTAAAGAATAAGGGTAAAATAGGATATTCATAAAATTACAGAATGGATACTTCACCAGTAATGGTATCATGGATGAAAACTTAAGAAGATGCTGTATTTAGGTCAATGATTTAATTTAACAAATATATACTCAAACTGAAAGTGAATTGTAAAACTATTCATCAAATTCCTAAAAACAGTACCTGAGATAGTAGAGAGTGCCTTCATGGCCTTTACCTTAACGATGTCGTCTGGGCACGACCCTTTCACCACCACTTTCTGTCACAAACAAAAACCCAAAAACGACAAAAGATCTGAATTAGGGAATAATCGAATTAAGCTTAAACCAGGGTTCAGATTCTTAGTATGATTAACCTGGAATAAAGGAATCCAGAGCAAGAGTTGGAAAAGGGTGAGGAACTTTTATGCGCAATTCCTAATCAATGGGAATAGCATGAACTGAAAATGGACCACAGTAAGAAATCATACCCTCCTTTTTCTCTCAGATTTTGGTTCTTCTCCTGGACTTACTGAGACAATTTCTGTGTAGCCGCATGACTTCCTCAATGTTTTCACTATTTCCACTGCATCTAGGGAGTCCCCTATCACTGTCAATTCGCTGCCCATATTCATAGCAAATGATTCAACCCCTGCAATTAAAAACATGATTTAGCCAGATCTATGGAAAATTGACAAGGGTTTTGTCTCTTGGATATTTGGCTTCTAAATGAGAATACTCATTATATAAGGATCCAAATATTTAAAAAATGAAGAAGCCGAATAAAGTAAATTCCCTTAATGCTATCTGCTATTTTAGTTTGACACACTGCCTATAACCGAGTAAGTCATATAACTGGCGAAAATGAACACTTGGCCCCTTCCACTAAGGAAAATAAGTACTTATTTTTTGAATAAGTACTGGCCTGTCTCGTAAAACGGAAATAAATAAGAACAATAAATAAGAACGGAACGAGGCCACCTCTACTTATTTTTTTATAGACAAATATACATTCAAACAGGAATTCAAATTCGAAATTCCTAAAAACAGTACCTGGGAGGCTAGAGAGTGTCTTCATGACCTTTCGCTTGATTTTTTCGTCAGAGAGATCCATTTTCAGTAGCACTCTCTGATCATAAACAAGAACCGGAAAAAAACAAAAGATCTGAATAAGGGAAAAATCGGATTAAGCTTTGACCGGGTTAATCATATTAATAAATAATAATGCCTTGTTTGGATGCTAATTTGAAAAAAAAAATTCTAACTCCAAGAACACTCATTACAACTTCTTCCAATTATTTCTCTCGTTTCTCTCCCCCCTGTTACTCATGTCTCTCATCATTATTCTCATTTCTATCTCAATCTCTCATCCTTCATTACCCCCTGTTTTTCAATTATTACCCTAAAATCTCTTTTCCACTCATTACCCCAAAAATTCTCAAAACCCATCGAAACAAAGCATAAGAATCTAAACCCTCTTAAAGGAAAGCAAATGAATTAAGGAAAACAGAGCTAGAGTTGGAAATGGGTGAACTTTTTATGTGGAGTATCATAATCGATGGGAATAGAGTGAACTGAAAATGGACGGACCACGGTAAGAAATCAAACCTTCATTTTCCACTAAGATTTTGGTTATTTGAGGAGAATTCCTCAGGGAAAAGGGCAGATCTGAACAGAAAGAACAGAGAGGAGAATTCCGGGGAGCTGCAGAGGAGAGACGTAATGAGCTTGCTGAACTCTGGATGGATGTATCGAATGAGAGCATTGTATTGTACTCCGTATGTATGTACGGGGTCAATGTTTGTTCATGGTACTTCAAACAAGGGTAAATTCCACTAACACGCCTGAGGTTTGATTTTACTACAGATTTCCCCTTCACATTTGGAAAATAACACTGCACCCCTGCCAGAGTCCAGACCTCAAATGGTTCGAAAGTTAATCGGACGTTTTGGAAAATATGTAGGACTAGTGATTGTCTATGCCTAAAGGCACGACATAACACGTCGTGAACATAATTTAAATGAATATCCTTCTCTATTGTTGGTGTAAATGCTTTTGGCGTTCTCTGGGTTTGTCAAACCATTTTTGCTTCTTGTTATTGGATTTGGGTGGTAGTTTTAGTTTCTATTGAGTCTAGAATCTTCACCAGTGTCCCAAGATGTGTTGATGAAGTCTTTGAAATGCTCAAGTGCTTGCAAGTGCCATCCGAGAAGGTATTATTCATGCATCTTTCATGTGTCTCATTTTGGTTTTTTTTTCTAGTTGCACTTGGTCCAAAATATTTTTTCCAGGGTCCAAAAAGATTTTAATGCCTTAATTTTGATTGAGATATCACCTGTTTTTGTTAAGCTGGGGATTATAGCATTTTTGGTTTTAATTTTGGTTAGTCCCAGCATTAGACTTTTTGCCTTGCTGTCACGTTTTTAAAGCTAGCGCTTGCTAGTGCTTGGTCTTTTGAAAATGCAGTGAGGGGCTAGCGCTTGGAAGCGCTTGGCTCTTTAAGTTCGACTGGGAAGCCATGCTAGCGCGTGGTAGCGCTTGGTAGCGCTTATGTGTCGTCCTCCTATTGGCTCCTTATTGGCCTGCGTTCTTGCCACTATAAAAACTCATTTTTCACTCAATTAGGGTAACACAGAGACACGAATTTTTTGCATAGCCTCTTTAGAGAGAGAGACAGACCACTCTTCTCTCTTTTCATTTGGGCACAAATTTGCTTATGATGATTTAGATCTTGTATCTTGGTCATCTTTAGTCAATCTAGAGAAATGCTTCATTTCTCATGTATTCTCTCTAGATTGTTTTAGTTTGCAAAAACAAAAATCTTCATTTTTCTTAAATTCACTCATACATGCCAATGATACTACTTGGCCGGATGATTCCGGAGCTACGGTGAGCGGAGATCAAGGCGTTGGACTCGTGGTGGCTATGGGATCAAGAAGGAGCTCGGGGAGCTACATCAAAGTGGTGGAGTTAGGTTAAGCTTTTGGGATAAAGTTGTAATTTCTCTCTTAGCACTTTGTAAACCTTTTGATCTATAGCAAATTTGGTAGTTAGGCCGTGGTTTTATACTTAGGGTGTGTTGACCCTAAGTAGTTTCCACGTATATCCTCGTGTTTGCGTTCTTTAGATTTATTGCTATTGACTTTAATTGTTAAAATTGTTAGAATAGCATGAAACTTCGTTAATGGATTAAATTGGAGGTTGCTTGAATTTTTAATTGGTTGTCCTATTCACCCCCATCTAGGACTCTTCTAGAGCTTAATATAATTTCAGTTGGCCGCTCGACCAACCAAATTGATGTTTCTTTGAAGTATCGTTTTCAAATATGCTTAAACAGAATTCATCTAATCAGCTACATAAAATAACAATGAGACACATCAATTCAATGCAACATTAAGGAATATTTAAAAATAACATATTTTCTATAAGATGAGCTCTCATATTTAATTTGATGATTTTTTTTTTGTCCTTATCAACCCTTTTTAAACGAATGAAATCAACTTAAAAGGGGAAAAAACTAAAAGGAAATTAATTGGAAAATAAAGTGTATATATTACCCTACAGAAGGTCAATACATAACTGAAAAGATTAGAAAATGTCTCCCTAAGTACGTAGGTTTATATATAAGGAAAAATTATTAATCAAACAATTAGGATCAACATGTAAAGGCGATCCGACGGTTGCAAAAGACACTGGGTTTATATGCCTAGACAAAAACCGCTCTATTTTATAATATAGATCTTGGGAGTCAGATTTTGGTAATGGATGGTAGGATGTATACTCATGAAAAAACAAGGGAAGTTTAAGTCAAAATGAAGTTTTGGAACATATCTGAGTTCGGAACTTCAATACTAAAGCCAAGCTTTTGATGAGTATAATCTTAACCAATTTGATTTGGAATCAGAAGAGAGGTCATTACCAGATGTGGAAAAGGCTGAGAGAGATAAGTGGATGTAGGATTTCTCGGCTGTTGACAAAATGCAGGCCTTTTTCTGGAGGCAAAAATCCGGAACCAAATGGATTAGACTTGGGGATAGAAATACTAAATTCTTTCAAGTCATTTCCAATAACCGATGGAGAAGAAAATTCATAGGTTCCGTTGAGCATGAGGGGGTGCTATATGATGAACCAAGTCAGATAAAACAAGCCGTTGTGTCGTACTACCAAATTATTTTAAAGGATCAGAGAGGGAGGAGGCCAGATTTGGGTGGTGAATTTTCAAGGAAAATTCAGTAGTGCAGTAAATTAGAGCAGAAACTACCATTCACTACTGAGGAAATAGAGGCAACTGTTAAGGAATGGTATTCCTTTAAAGCTCCAGGCCTTGATGAGTTTAGCTGTGCATTTGTCAAGAAAGCTTGGAATATTCTAAAACATGATGTCCTAAACTTCTTACAGGAATTCCATGAAAATGGTAAGTTGGTAAAGAGCATCAACTCTACTTTTGTTGCGATCTCATTCCTACGGTGGAAGGGGTCTCAAACTTTAGGAAATTTAGGCTAATAAATATGGTGGGTTGGCTTTACAAATTGTTGTCCAAAGTCCTAGTTTATAGATCCATCTTTTGTGGGGGAAGTCCATGATGCTTCTTTGGTGCTTTTCTTTGGGATTGTTTCAAGAGATGGCCATGGTGATTTCTCAGTGGCAAAGTCAGGCCGTGTAATGCATTGAGATAACCAACTCCATTGATAGATCAGAGGAAGCCTATGCATCTAGGGAATGTATTTTGATGGCCGTGGAATTGGGCATGCGAGAGAGGTAATAATTGAGGGTAATTCACTAGATTAGTGATCAACATGCTTAAGCGCGACAGGGTTGTAACCTAGATTGCTTTCGGTTTTAATCAAGGATATTCGACAACTGTAACAAAGTTCTCATTCGATCTTGCTCTTTTGATTTTGTTAGGAAAGCTTGCAATATTAATATAGCAGCTCATGTAATAGTGACGTGTGGGATACATTGTTGTAAAGTGTACTCTTTGGAAAGACAAACTCTGCCTATTTGGCTCATCGACACTCTTTCGCGTCTATAAAACCTTTATTTGTCCTTGGATAAAAGAAATAAAACAACCTACATCAAAATTTTATATTACAGCATTTTCTTTGTTAAGGCTTGATATCACGGAGAGGATCCATGGGGATCCGATTTTTATTTACTTCATAAATATGGTTCTAAGTTCAATATGTCATCATAGTTTACATTTTTTCCTTCTATCATAACATGTCTGAAGATGTAAGAATCATGGAGATCGAGAGTTACATTCCCAATCACATGCAGACCCGTAATCAGAAAACTAAGTTCAAATTCTAGAACACCGTACAATCAAAGTCCGATGATCCGTAGGAAATGGTTTTACTACGTTCAAATCATCTAAAAATCTATCCATCAGAGAGAATACTACAGAATAGAGCAGCTAGCAGTACTGTAGCATACTTGTCCGAAAACAAGTAGTAATTCGTCATTTACAAAGAAAACTTATATAGTTCAGGGGTTTCACGGTTTTATGCATGGGTGAAAAAACAATATTACTATCATCCCTTGGTTAGTTAGCCATATGTATAACTTGTGGAGAGCTTGTGTGTTGAAACAATGAAACACACCACTTTTGCAGAAAACTATATCATTGCGATCCAAATACTTTCCTCTGTTCAAGCAAGTAAAAATGAGAGAGAGAGAGAGAGAGTTACTCCTAGCCACAAGTAATTATCTATGGCCAAGAGTAATTCTTTGCGGCCATGAGTAACTTTACGGCCAGAAGTAATTCATTGCGGCCATGAGTAATTCTTTGTGGCCAGGAGCAAGTGATTCGAAAAATCCATGAAAAAATCCTTTTTTGCAGTTATTTCAGTGTGGGAGAAAGTAATGTCAATTAGACATCCAACTCTTTGGGAGTCCCCTGCTGTTTATTTTCGTTCAAACGGTAAGAGAATAATCATAGACTGCACATTGTCACCAGGTAATGTCAATTAAGCATCAACATGGGCATGAATGGCTGAGATGAATTATAGACTGTTGGATAGTCGAATGGATGGCCCAAGTGTGCACTGCAACGTGCGCCCTCCCCTAGCTCTCCAGACAAGTATATTTGGAGGCCTAGCTCCGCAGACAAGTATATTTGGAGGCCGACGGCCTGCAACTAAGGCCCATGGGCCAAAAACAGGAGGTCCTTTATCCTGAATGGGAGGGGGCGAATGTGCGTGGACTACATAAACATGCACACGAAACATGGAGAAACAGAGGAAATCACACCATATACGACACATAAGAAGTCGAATATTAAGCTGAAGAAATAAATTTCACCAAATTCTTTTTATTCATGTATCAAAAGCATGGCTCGACAAAGACTCTTATTTAATCAGAACTAACTTAGTCAAGCCCAATCATATTCTTTATACCAAGTTGCATTCCCATTGCTCAGATAAAAGCCCTCTGGTCTCACTATACAATAACAAGTAAAAGGTCTTTGTTTCTAGCATTTATCCGCCACTGTGTAATAATAGAACACATCAAAGCTCTTGTCTTTGGAATCCCACCAAAAATGGCAGCAACAGCTAGTGGTGTAAGACAAGTTGAGCCTGAAGGACCAATGGAAATCCTCTCCGGTTTTGAGGTCATGATATCCAAGATCATCGTCCCTGGATTGGCAATGAATCCTCAAGGGTTTGGGGTTGTTCGGGACTGCACTGTCGAAGGAAACAATGTATTGGTCAGTAATGCCATCATCGGCATTTCAGACCCCGTTAGCAGAATGAAATGCGAGGCTATTGAGAAGGAAGAGGCGCTTCATCATCGGTAACATAGGTTGTGGTCTTTAAACTTGTCTCTTGAGTGCAAGTATATGTATGCTACAGGTAGTTTAACTAATTTATAGGATGATATGTATAGTCAATGGATATGGTTGGTGAAATTAACTTTTGGGTATTAGGAATGAATACTGTCATTTAAGAGGAAATACCAAAATCATGACAAGAAGTCCGTTGCGAAGGTCTCGGAGGATTTGTTTTTGTGTCTGCTTGGCTTTTTGGGTGATTGATGATGGGATTTTGCATAGGGTATGTAGGATCTTTTTTGGGTTTTATTGGATGTTTTAGGTTGAGGTTGTGTGGTTTTGTTATAGTGTTCAGTTGACGTCTTGCCATCTTTAGGTCTCGGGTGGCTTTCTGCCGGTGTGCCTTTGATCCTTTTAATCTTTGTAATCCTTTATAAAGATTAATAAATTCTTTTTGCTTAGAAAAAAAAAAAAAATCATGACAAGAAGGAAAGTAGCAAACAGTTTTCATATGCAAGAGATCATATCTAGATTCTAAACTTAATGTATAGAAGAAGACTTATTAAAGAAAAGTGAAGGGAAGGGAAGAACAGAATTAGCAAGAACCTTTCACGTTCAAGATTTGCATAGATTGATCATCTAATATATGGAAAGACTTGAAATGATTTTCATTTATCGAACTTTTACTCTCTCTTTTTTTAGAATTTTTAATGATAATTTCGGCCATATATTTGTGTTCACATTTTGCATTTATGTAGAAAACCATAATTAATTTCTTTGATTTTATTTTCTATATGTGCTTGAGTCATTTAAATATGAATGAATTTGGCTTGTAGTTTTGGACTGCAGAGGCACGGTCCAAGTGATCGCATCCATCGATGAAATTTTAAAGGTTCAGATTTATTTTCAATTTATGATCGGTAATAAATTCAATAAATCTGAACAATTGATTTTCAAGATGAACGATTCAGATAAAACCGCACGCCCTTCTTTGCAACTGATTGCAGAGAAGCCGGGTTCAATATGAATAATGATGTGGATTTCACGCTTTCATGTATGGTTGAAAAAGAGAAAAAAAAAAAAAAGAAAGGGAAAGAACAAGGCAAAATCTAAAATAGTGCTACTGTTCTTTGGGTTTTTTGGGTACACAAGTATAACAAGACCATTAGGAGGCATAACAAGAAGTTTTGTAAATACCCACTACCTACATACACGAGCCACTTCGATTCAACCCTTTCTTCACGATCTAGCCGCAGAAAAAGGCCCGAACGCCATTTGGGTCCAGCTCTGAAAACTGTCAACGACTATACCGGGAGAAGCTCCGATCCACTAGAGCTTTTGAAAGAAAGGAGGGGACCAGAGATCCTTATTCAAATAGAGAGGTGCTACAGCAGTGCGAGTGCGGCCAGGGAGGAGGTGGCAGCCTCCCCCCAAACCCCATTCTTTGTACTTTGCTTTCTTTCTCTTGCGTGCATACACACATACACCTCACACACTCGCACTGGTTTCGGATAATTGATCGTCTCAGCCGTCGTTAAAATGGGCGCGATCCGGATAGTGATTTTTCACCTATTGTACGCTCGTTGTGTAGCGTTTGTTCTATTTCAAGGTGTGTTGGGGGTCTTTTAAGATGGTTTCAGATTGATGGTTGTGGGGCTACATGGTTTATGATTGGGCTTTAACTCAAAGGGGGCTGCTTGGAGCCGGTGTTGATTTGTTCAGGGTATATATTTGGGATTCGGCTTGGCGCTTGTGGGGTTCCTTTGCGGATTGGCGTATACTGTGATGACTGATTGGTGTGTTTGTGGGGTTCCTTTGCGGATTGACGTATATTGTGATGACTGCTTGGTGTGTTTGGTATGATTGATGCGATTATGAGGTGGTGACTGGAGTCGTTGGTTGGGGTAGCTAGGATATAGTAGCTATGGAAAATATGGCCCCTTTCTATAGTTAAGGGTACACCCCCGTAGCAAAATCATTTCCAATAACCATGGTTGCGGTGTGGTTCTTCATTTTCACTATCGATTCTGCACTATAGTTGGCTTTTCGGCCATCTGTGTGATGTTTATCAATGCACGCGCGCGGTGCTCTCTACCAGAAAGTGTAAAAAAACCCATTAGGTTGGCATCGATCAGTCTCTGTTGGAAGCATCGTCAATTGTGGAATTACCTTGACAGCTGGATATATATGGACAAATTGCATGCGCGGCTCTGACTTCTGCCAGTCTGATCATTTTATCGCTGGACTTGATCCTTTCATTTGTTTTGGCTGTGTATTTTGTTAACTAGTATGCAATAGGTTTTTCCCAATTATATTAGAAGCACACGGTAATTTGTAATTCTTATTGATATTAATGAATTTCTAACGTGTTTCAAAAAAAAAAAAAAACTAGGGAGTATTACTGGAACACTGACACTATGCTAAAAAGTGTGAGACAAATGCCATGTGATATCCAGCCTCCATTTACTTGCTATTCATCTCATTTATGGTAAGAAAGGGAGAAGCACTTGGCCTTCCAAAACACCACTTTGTTTTCATGCGAGGGGCCATAACTTTGTGCATATAGTGGGATCCTCCATGACTAGATTCATACCATACATTTGATTTAACGCATACCCTTGTCCGGGTACGTACCGAGAGTATGCACCTAATTAAGTAACATAATTCGCATGTTTGAGAGCGCAGGTACATGTAGGAGCGCGAATGTGAGCTTGAAATCGTCATTGAAATACATCTCAACCTACTAAAATTTGCACGCGCGAGCAAAGATTGAGAATGTGAGTATAGTGCGAGGATTAGAGAGCTGTAGCACGGAACATTTTGGAGGATTGAAAATTTGAGTTAAAATGTAAGTATAGTGCGTTCTGTTTGGAGAATGTGAGTATAGTGCGTTTTGTTTGGTTCATAATTTGGATTGAAAATTTTGAGTTAAAATGTAAAATTATGTGATTGTATGAGTTACTTAAAAAATAAGTAGGATCCCTGACTAAGACTTACCAGAAAAGTAAAAAAGAAAAGGGGACGGTTAAAGACCCAGCTGGCAAGTTGGACAAAAGTTTGTCCCGAAACCCCCTCTCTCTTCAATTACTCCCAACTCATCTCTCTCTTGGAAATTCATTCCAACCACTCATCTCTCTCTTGAAACTTCATCCCAATCACTCATCGATTAATAGGTGAAAAGCTGGGGAAAGGACAGAGGACGGTGGGGGTGGTGGGGGCCCATTTTATAGTATACCGCATGGTTCAATAGTCAGATTTCCACAAGGCGCCTATAAAGGAACCAAGTTCCTGGGAGTGGCTTACACTTTGGCCAGGTTTGGACGGAAATGCCCCTCGCTTCAAATGCCTGAGATTTTATTTTGTTTCTTTTTGCGCAAGGGTGTTTTAGTAATTTCGTGCTCAAAAATGGTGGGCCATGGCCACTATTTGGGTTATTTACAGATTACTTTAAGGGGTTTTCGGACTTTCGATGTTTTCCCTCTGCGTCCTTTTTTTTACTCACTATTTTGTCTTTTTGTGCTGCTGGGTTTGGGGGCTCTTTGGTAAAATCACCCGCCCAGGTTACGGTTTGGCCGTTCAATCCGGCTGAAATTTAGGCTTCCTGTCTCCCAAAACCAGGTCAAGATCTCATCCAGTCACCCTTACCATCCACTCCCGGCCAGTTTGCCATTTTCCGGCAAACGTCGGTTTTGTTCAATGATCGAATCTGTTCATATTGTAGATCTCGTTGAGACTCACTATCATGTAAAAAATTATGTCCGTCGGATGTCGTTTGGTGCACAATATTAATTAGTTTATTTTGGAAAAAAATACATACCCACACTGAATTGGAACCCCTCTCATTCATTTGTGCAAAATAAATGTGTTCCGATTATGTACTAAACGATATCCGATGGACTTGATTTTTGATTTAGTTGTGCGTATTGACTAGATCTACAATATGAACGAATCTGATCATTGACTGAAACCGACGTTCGTGGGAAATTGGCCGACTGGCCGGGACTAGACGGTAAGGGTGACTGGATTGGAGCTTGATCCCCCAAGACCGGCTGCTGGCATCAATAAAATTCACAATCACAAAAGATGCTAGGAAGAAGGGGATAAGCGAAGCAAGAATGGAAAACAGTACGGAAATTTACGACGACCACGATGGTGAAGGGTATAAAAACCTCGATGGTGTTGGGGAAGGTGAGAGCGACCATGTCGCCAGGTTTAACGCCGGAGGCGACGAGCTGGGAGGCGGCTTGGTCAATCAGTTCTTGAAGGCGAGCGTGTGTGAGGTCGAACTAAACCGCGCGGCGGGATGGGAATTGGTCGGCAACCTGCTTTAGTAATCCGGTGGGAGTCGAACTTGCCATTTTTCTGTGCGATGTTAAAGAGAGAGAGAGAGATTTTCCTGGTGGGAGGACGACGAACTCACCAGTCCCGTCGACCAACAGCACCGGCGAGCACAACTATCGGAGCCGCCTCCACCTCAGCCTTGGCGAATACAATCGACACGACATCAAGGTATCTCTCCCTCTCTGTGTATTCGAAAAAAATTAGGGTTTTGTGTTGACATGAAATTAGGGATTGTTTTTGAAATTAGGGTTCCAAGAGAATGTGAATTCTGGTTTGTTTTTTTAAAATTAGGGTTCCAATAACCAAGCTTCACTTTATTTGGTATACTGAATCACATCCTTTTTCCTCTACATTCACGTTTGATTTGATTTTTTATCTACCTGGTTAGTATTAGGGGTTTTGATTTTATAATTTGCTGGAACCTTGGGAGCTGGGGCTATTGGGATCAAGGACGCGCGATAGGGTTTGCTTTGGTTTTGATCTTTTGCAAGTTCATACTTAGGATTTTTTCATTCAACTTGTGGGAAGTTTGTGCTTTTGACATAAATTGAAAATTCTGTTTCACTGCGAAGTGGGTTGTCGTTTATCTATGCTACTAGACTACATGTTAAATCGTAATGTGGAATGTGAATAAGATATTGCAATTGTCAGCTGTTGTTTCTTTTTGTTCATTTTTAGCTTAGTTGTGCGTGTTTTACCATGCCCATGTTGTCCGATAAGCATGTGCTTGATAGACCTTGTGAGTTGTTTATGGTTGATGGAGTTGGGAAATGATGAATTGGTGTCTTGATTTGAAGTTAGTAATTCAGAGTAAGTTGTCAATTCGAGTATACGTGCCAGAGCGCAAAGGGTTTTGTATGGTTGTGAAGTTATTGAATTCATTTTGGTTCTGTATGGCTGAAACATGGATTTGTAGTTGAAGCTTCAGATGCCAAAAGAGAAGAAGTGAATTCGAGTACGGAGGAGTCCAGCCATGCCTTCACATCTCAGGTCTGCCTCTCAACTTTCTCTCTACTTTGTTATGGTTTCCTTCAAGGGTATTGCATTTGTGGCTCTAGAATTTTTCACATTTAAAATTTAATTTGTACAAGCTATATAAGAAATTACTCCGTACTTATCCAACCTGTTACAACTTGATTCAATTATTGCTAATGCTTCATGGCGATTCCATGACTATTCCATTCCAAAAATAGATAGTTCAAAACAATTGGGATTTCGGCGAAGAACAAATAGAATTTGCTACAAAAGCCGGCTAACGGGGGTATTCCTTTGTATGAGAACATAGTAATGGAGGGGTTGGATAATTGCACAAAGAAATTTAGCACAAATTTCAATTGAAGGCGGAGCATGCGCCTTCTTTTAATTATAGGATCTTCAGGATGCGAAAACTCCATGGAGAAAAAAATGGGCGGGTCTAATAAAGCTACAATCTATATGGGAGGACGTTTTAGATCAATTAATTACAGAGCTTTTAACCAGCTCAACATAATGAGAACATTTTCGCTTTTGATATTATCTTTCTGGGAAATGGATACTTGGATATTAATTTGTTTTCAAACGTAGGTATTGAGTTAATCTCAACACGAAGGAATTGTTTAGTCTGAGAGCTCTCTTCGTCTAAATTAATGGGCCTAGAGTTTAATTTGATAAAAAGGCGTCCATTATGCTTTTGTGGTATGGACCAATTAGTGTTGTTTTTTTAGATTGAGGAGAAGAGGAGCTGGAAAAAAAAAAAAGGAGAAGAGGAAACCATTGCTAGATTACATTGACAAGGTCTAGAAGGATGTGAACCTACTAGGAGGGAGATTTTAGTGGATAGTTTGGCGGAGGATTCTGAAGAGTGCAAGCTTTACTTTGATAGTCTCTTTCATTCCATCTCTTACCTTGATAGATTTTTGTCAACAAATGCACTCAATAGGCAGAGGCTCCGATTGCTCTGGTTGTTGGGTGTTTCTTCAATGCTTGTGTCATAGCAAGCTTTCAGACCCTCTTAAAACTGCTTCAATCTGCTTGTGGTTAGAGTTTTTATGATACTAATTTGGGTGATGTTGTTTGTTCTTTGGTCCTTAACTTATTTCCAGGTATTGAAATTTCCCCTTCCAAGTTAAATTAGAAAATTTGGTCATAAGTCTGTTCTGATTAGATTCTGTTTTTCTCTTAACTCGGGTAATGAATTTGATTACTACAATTATTGGGTTTGGGATGAGTGCTAGTTTCATTGAGTTTGTCTGTATTAGATTGCTTTGTGGAAGACTCAGAGGAGTTGAGTCCTGGCAAATGATTGAGATCGACTCAGGGATTGATCTTAAGTAGGTAGCTAATATTAATTATGGATTCTCTACATTTCTTTTAACTTAGGTCTTATTATATTTTCAGGTAACTGTTGCTTCTATACTCATGATTGGGGCTAGAAAAATGGTTTTGTAACCTTTCCGTTAAAAACAAAAACGGATGTGGAAGATGTTGTATATTTACTTATGAAAATTGTGATCATGCCATGTACTCTTGATGAAGTTTTGAAAGTAATTAACTCAATAGATAGCCAATAATGTAGAGAGTGACGTGAGTTTTTCTTTGATTTTTCTTTCCTTTTGTAAAAGAGAGAGAGAGTGTTATGGAGACTATGTGTTTAGTGTATAATAGGGGTATTGATGGATATATGATACTCTTTGATCCTAAAATTTATTTGTTTGGGTAGGTATTAGCATTTTCTTGCAACACAAATTTGACCACACTAAAGTCGGAAAAAAGTTGCAAAACATTATGCATGGTGATTTATCTTGATTGCCACACACTTTGAACACTCCAAAAGCAATATTGAATACGTCAATATCTATGAGTTTTCTATTTAACTAGAAAAAACATTGCTAACTTAACCCACTTCGTTACTCCAAAAAAATGAATTTAAACTGATGATAAATATCAATCAATCATATGATTACTTTAACAGCCCGGCCCAGTTCATATCTCTATGATGGAGTACATCATCAGTCAATTTGCTTCTGTAAAAAGTGTTGATACTACATGTTGAACTCATCAAATACACAAAAAGTTGAGGCACCTTCATTATTATGTTAGTTTGATCGTCTCTTCACATTAGCTTAATTTACAGTGTTGCAATGGCAAACAGCAACGCCGCTAGCTGTAGCTATTGGGGAACGCAAAGGAGACCTTGTCTTTGTTCTGTGTGTTCCATTGCAAAATCAAAGGCAGAAGTTTTACTCAAAGTTGAGACACCTTCACCATGACTTCAGGTCAGACTATTTCCAAAGTCTTATTTGGTTGCGATTTTCAAAGACCAGTATCATGAGCCATTCGTATGGTATTTCATACATGATTTGAGTTTCAACACTAATGATGACTTGATTGCGTTTTGAATTCTAACACTAGCCATAATGACTCGGTTGCTTTTGGAGATAGGAAAATTAAAGGAATGAACAGCTGATAAAGTTTCACTTTGTATTCAAACCATGAATCACCTCTACTCGAATCTTGATGACTACCTTCTCTCAATTACACAATGTGTTTTTCCGGATTGTAGCTTAAAAGGATGAACACAACTAGATTTAGATACTACCAGACTAATAAGATAGCTAGAGTCTTGCATATTCTTCGTAGATGCTTATTCTCATACCTATATTTTCATTTACTTCTCTCTTACATAATTAGGTGGTTTTGTATGGTAGGAATTGGTATCCAAGGTTATCCAAGGTCAAAACCTCAGCTATAAAAAGGGATGTGATTAGATAAATTTATATTGTCCTAGAAGGATTTGTAGATGAGAGAGAAAGGGTAGGGTAGGGGAGTCTCAAGTCACCGGATAAAGGTTGGATCTTTGTGATTGGTGTTCATAGATTTGTGTACAGATGTTTGTTTTTTGGTCAATTGGAGTGATGTGGTATTTGGTTTTTAAGTGTTCATGATTGTGTTCATGCTTCTGTCGTTAAGGGTTCTAGGTCTTGAAGTTACCTGAACAATTCAAAACATTTTGCGATCAACATGACGATGAAGAATTTATATTGGTTTCAAAACGCAAGAGATGCGCTGTTCAATATGCCAACGGATTCTTCATTGGAGCTGGATGGAACTCATTTGTTCATGCACATAAGCTATCAAGCTACCACACATTAGTAGTCAATAGTAATATAGATCTAGAATTACACACCATGGTGTTTGGTGCAAACAAATGCGAACGTTTCTACTCTTGGTATTGATATCATCAGACATATCTATTACAACTATCATAATATGTAAACACTATAAATTTCTATCAAAGACTGCTCAAAAAATTAATCAAGCTTTACTTACCTTCACTCTTATGTTCTTCCATAACAAACATTGTCATCTTCAAATGCTCAAAACATTGCAATCTGTTGGGAAGAGCCAGAATCCCTTATTCACTTGTTTTTCCATTGTAGATTTGCTCAAGCAGTATGGAAACTCTCTCCTCTTTGTCTGGACTCTGCGAGGAAGGGGAGAGGATTTTTGGGATTTGTTCACAGTGGTGGTGAAGAAGAATCCAGGAGATCACTGGCATGTGCAATTATTTGGAGAATTTGGAAGTGCAGGAATGATGCCCATTTTTCTGGCCGTCAGTGTGATCATGTGGTGGTAGTCTATATTGTGTGCAAGGACTCGACTGATTTTTTGGATGCAAACAAACCCATTGAACTGTCGAGGATGGATACGGGGTTGGGACCAGTGAATGAGCCTTAGAGATGGAGTCCTCCGGTAGATGGGATTATCAAGATTAATTTTGATGCAGGGGTGGATGTCCAGAGTTGTCAAGGACTCATGGTGGTGTGGGTTTGGTAGGGTGAGAGGCACTTTTTGGTAGCTAGATTTTTGGCTCTGAATGGATTCTCCACTCCACTGGTTGCTGAAGCAATAGCAGCTAGGGAAGGCCTTATTTTTGCATCTGAGCTAGGGTTTACGTGTATTTCGATTGAAGGGGATTCCTTAAGCTTTATTCGAATGGTTAAAGGGGAACAAGTTATTCACCGTGATGCTGAAGTTCTTGAGGAAGATATCCAGAGATTGGCGTGTGACTTTTGGTTGTGTGAGTTTAGTTTTATTAAACATAGTGGTAATAGTGTTGCTCATTGTTTAGCTTGTCGGGGTTATGGTTGTGTAGGTACTTCCACTTGGGAAGCCTATCCGCCGTTGTGGCTATGCCCTTTGTTTAAGGATGGATACGCACATTGATGTTTGGTTTGCATCTTTTTTTATCAATGAATGGATTATTTGTTGGCTAAAAAAAAAAATGCTCAAAACAACTATACAGTTTCGAAAAATTGTACTGAGCACGCGATTCGTGCAACGCACGTCGCGTGACACTAGTTAAAGTTAAAGAAGTAATCTTTGCCAGCCTTGAAAAACTCTATTTGGCCCCACTTCTTTTTGATATTCAAAAACATCTATATGAAATAAAAACTCAAGGGCTTGATTGGATCCGGTATTAGATGGGTGTATTGGCTTATACCCTGGATAAGGGTTGAGGTGACAGATTTTGCAAGGTTTGGGTGCCATTTGTTGTCCTGTATTAGCTAATCCCGTTGTTATTTTATCCCGGATTGGGGGATAAATTATTGACACCCCAAAATGTCCTAAGGTATGTACCCTCAAATAGCTATACAGTTTAATACATTTGTAAAATAAAAAAACACATAATATTTGCACGTAAACTAAAAAGACAAAAACTAGGGCCCCATTGATTTGACGAATAAAAAATATGATCACCACATTGTTACTGATTTGAGGAGAGAGTGATAAAAGACAAAAAAACCATGTTCTAGAGATGATATTTGCTGTGTTTAGTTTGTGTTTCGAAAAGTTTTTTGATAAATAGTAGGAGTAATAAGTTGAGAGAAATAGAGAGAGAAATACTAGAAGTATGAGAAATTTAGAAAAAAAAATTTGAAAAAATTCTTTTTAACTTATAAAGAGAACAAGGCAGAATCTTATTTTCCGTAATCCATCTCTCCAATTGCCCATCACCCATCACTTCCACATTTCATAATGCTCGGTTAAAGTTTTCCGTTGAAAATTAGCGCATGCATGAGCTTGAAAGCATCATTGAAATACATCTCAATTAACCTATTAAAATTCGTGAGACGAAGATTGAGAGTGCGAGAATCGAGAGCGGGATCGCGGAATATTTTGAAGGATTATGTTGAACAGAAACACACACACAATATGCGAATAGAAAATAATAAAGAATCAACACACAGAATATACGTGGTTCTCCAAAATCGGGTACGTCTACGGGAGCGAGAGCGTCTGTCATTTTTCTTATTATCATTGAAGTAGGATTTTTACCCAAAGTATTTATATTCCACTTTATTCTAACCCTAATTCGGGTACAAGTCTTATTCTCAAAATACCCATATAATCCGTACCGTACCGCGGGGGATTGCGCCCCCACACCCCAACCCACGGGTCTTCCCGTTTGCTTTGGCATCTAGCCTCTTTCTAGAACTTCTTAGTATCTCTTCATATTAACATATGAGCTACAAGTTCTAACAGATTACGGAAAGTATATATATGCACCCTTAAATAGCTCTCCAGTTTAATTAATACATTTGTAAAAAAAAAAATATATAGCATTTGCACATAAACTAAAAAGAAAAAAAAATAGGGCTACATGATTTGAGGAATAAAATAAAGTCACCACATTTAAAAAATCACAATATACACCATTCGAAAACAGACCCAAAAAAAAAAAAAATCAAAATGAAAGACTGGATTATTTATTCTGGACCACCAAAAGCACTGAAACAACAAACAGACCAATTGGACAACTTCTCACTTATTCTGGACCACCAAAAGCACTGAAGCAACAAACAGAACAATTGTAAAACTTGGATAGTGCGATGGTATCTGTCCATACAGTGTCTCCGTTATGCCTTTTATGATTTTTTGTAATACCTCTTGAGATTTACGTTATGCCTCTTGTGGTTTTATGTTGTGCCATGTGTGGTTTAATATTATGCCTCATGTATTTTATAATAAGGAACCACGCATGACATAACATAAAACAAAATCACAAAAGACATAACATAAAACCACAAGAGACATAACAGAGACAACGTAAGAACAGACATCATAGCATTATCCGTACAATTTTATTTGTACGAGTAGTAAAAAAATCAACCACAAATTTTCACTTATGGAAGGCAATATCTGTCTTCCAAATCAGCAGATTGAGAGTAAGCCAACCCAATGAAATTCAACAAAATTGCTGCCACGCTCGCACCCCTGCCCTTCAAACCGCGACACCCGCTGGGCGCACCCACAGGCACTGCAAAATTAATCAAGAGAAAATTACTACAATTACTGATACTAGTAGTTAAGCTAAATAGAACATGCATGCATGGAGATGAAGAAATTTGAAAACTAGATCTATATAAACCTTGATTCTCAGTTGGTCCGGGCGGGCTGGAGTAGGGGCGGACGTCATTGCAAGAATTTTAGAAAATGCAATTATTATATGTAAAAAATAAAATGATTCCCGACTTATATAGACTCACCACAGTTAGATTTTTTTTTCCTTATTTTTTGCTATATACTAGTCCTAAGTCTTTTTTTTTTTAAAGAAAGGAGATCCAAAATAGTATTCCAAAACTAAATTCAATGAGTTAAAGTGAAATAATATAAAGAATGAGGTCTAATTAAGGAAAAAAGAACTCCACACTTTAACCTAAAACAACTTAACATAAAATAACTTATAACCTAAAAAATTAAACAAGTTAACCAAATCAGTGGGCATTGTGCACGACTTGGCACAATTCAAAGAGCGTCTGATATTGTTGACGCCGATTCTATCATCGATGCTTTTAATGATATAAAAGAGCGTCAAACACAATTCAAAACGCCTCAATTTAGTAGATAAATTAAATTAAAATTAGACTTTTTCGTACACTACGTGCAAACGACAAACATCATTTAATATAATTTTTATTATGTTATTTTAATTTTTCCTATTCATATGCTAACCAACCCAACACATAGTATACGTACGTACCTTCTGGAATTTCACCAACGAAAGGTCCAAGCTCAAATCGAAAATGACAACTCGCCAACTCGGTCTAATAATCCTTCCGCCGGCCGGCCCATCGCAGCAGTTCTCGAAATTCGTGGTATTGAAAGCCCCCCGAATGCAATCGCTGCAATTCTGTTCGGATATATCCGGCGTGCACTGCGCGAGTGCATAGATGGTCTGAGAGTCCGGGCCCGTTGTGTTTCCCGGTGCAAACTTGAGAAGGGACCCGCCCGACGCGGCCTTGTCCCCGAGACTCTCGAGCAACTTCTCCAACGTGTCCTTGAATTGCTCCACACTTGTAACATTTTTGTTAACGTTCCACACAGATTAGCTCGGCTCAGCTTCCATAATCCCCTTCACCGACTTGTTTGTGTACCGCAACATGCAATCGTCATACCATCCGATCGCTTCCTTCCCGTTGGGACAAAGTTCCTTGAGCTTAGCGATAGAGTTGTTAATGCACTCGCGACAGACGTCTAACTTGGCGTCGGCTCTGCACAGCACGAGTGCGTAGACTGTGTCGGGATTTTCGCCGGTGGAGGAAGTGTAGAAGCCGTATTGGTCCGTGTTGTTGGCGAGGGTGGAGAGGAGAGTGTCGCGGTTGGTTTGGTATGCGCTAGTACTATTACTGTGGTTACAAAAGTAGCTTAGGAAGTTCGGCTGGGCAACGGTGAGAGAAACAAGGTTTATGAGAACTATGTGACAAAGGAAGAGTGTTCTCCGAAAACCCATTTTCAGAATTGTACAAATGATGGATTTGAATGATTTGTTGGGTAATGTGAAATGCAATGTTGCTTTGGTTCTTGTAAGTTATATATATACTAGCAAGTTCGCGGGCTTAAAATCTCGAGGTTGAAGGAGAAACTTTTTGGGTGCCGGGTGGGTACTACGTGGACATGCCCATGTAGTGCCCGAGAAGCGTATCCAGGCCGTCTAAAATTGTGTTGGATAGCCCAAATTGAAACTCTCTCTCTCCTCTTACCAGACCATTCTCTCTCAGAGGCGGTTGCACATTGGTTGTTCCATGGTCACATGAACACCCAATAATTTTTTCTTTGCTCATAAAACATGTAAAAATTATGGATTAACATTTCTTTGAACACCCAACTCAAATATTAATGAACATCCAATTCTAATATTCTTGAACATCGATCTAACCCAAAAGTAATTCAACACATAACTCAATCAATTGAACACTCAATCACAACCTAATTACAGCTGATCAATTTAGGTAATTCATATTTGAACACCTAACGATAAAACTCACAATCCTAATCGAAAAAAAATTGAAAAAAAAGAGAAAAAGAAGAATCTATTGGTTTAAATATCATGCTATGTGTTCTCTCTCCATCTCTATTGTCGATGCTCTAAATGTGTTATTTTCGCATAACTACTTTTCTTTTCTTTTTGTTTAGTTAGCTTATAGAATTACGGACAAAGTTTTAAAAAAAATTCAACTACATTGCATAACCCCGTTAATTTGAATAATATTCCTTCTGAATTTGAGACTACGATAAAAAATCTCATCACGTCATCCTAACAAACAATGTACTTTCGAAAAGGTTGGCCCCAATATTCTCGCTACAATTTTTTTCAAAAGAGTTTTAATAGATTAATACGCCAGTTAAATAATGGCAACATGTGAGAATTTGTCTAGGACAACTGCAAAATTTAACTTCCTCCATTCTCGAAACATTGTCTACTACGCAACACGACAACTTCCAAAACAAATAGATTTTTCGTTTAAAAATATAGTATATGTATGTTATGTTTTCATTCTCTTCGTAGTTAATTTTTTTTGAAATAAAGGTTAAGTTTTTTTGTCCACTCCGTCTATACTAATATATACTTCATCTAGTAGAGTAATAGAGTTAAGATAATTTCTGAACACCCTAATACAAATTTCTGAAGCCGTCACTGTTCTCTCTTATTTTTTCTCTCTTTAAATCCGAGCCATCCAAAATTGAAATGCATGACTGAGATGCATTGCTCGGGTACCACGGCACTGAAAATTTCCTAGGTTGAAGTGTCAATACTCTGTTCAAAAAAAAGTGTCAATACAGTACTAGCTAGTACTAGTATTAAGTTAGGCAGGAGTAGATAATGACTTTTCTGGTGGCTGGCGAAGTTTCCTTCAAAATGAAAGGCAGCCGCAGCAGTCTATGGACACCCCTTTATCTTGGTTATATCACTAATACTCCCTTAAATTTTAATACTATGAACAATGACTCACACTACCTAATTTATTTATGCTAACTAATCACACCCGTTCCCCTGGAGAAATCGTGAGATGTGGTGCTTTCCATGGCACCAGTTAGGATTTGGATCTTTTCATACAAAATATGGTAAGAAAAAAACGTTATTAAGCCCATCACCAATACAAACATCGTCTCTCTCTCTCTGTCTGAAAACACAAAATTCAAAAATAAAACCCAAAAGACAAAAGTGTGCACCTCTTGCTCATCAATATCAACTCTTCAACTTCTAGCTATAATGTCGTAGGTTTCCTCATTCGAGAATCTCTAATGCAATCCAACTTTAAATGCTCAAGACCCCCTCACATAAGATGAGTAGAGGAGAAAGAACAAAAGACAAGATAGGCTATTATGTGCATGTTGAGGAGTGGGAATGACAGATGCATGTTATGTGCATGTTGAGTAGTGAATTTGCTATTTTGTTAACAAGTTAGGAAATTTTACCAATTGCATGTTGATTTGGGGATGTTACTGTCCATTTTTGAAGTTAAGAGATGTCTGTAGTACATGCCAATAGATAAGGGGGCATCTATGTAATTTAGCCTCAAGGAGTTAAAGGTCTTCGAAAAGAGATAATTATCCCTCCTCCTTATTGGTCCTTTGGTTCTATTTTTAAGGAGATATGTATTGATTAAATTTACATCCACATTTAATGACATCAATTGCTTTTTGTTACATTCTATCTGCTTTGTAATACTTAAATTCATTTATAGCTTATATTTTTTTATGAAAATATCTTTTTAATGGAGCTTCTATGAACAGGTGTTTACGGAGGTGAATCGCTTTCGTTCGTTTCTGTTTTGAACGGTGCAGACTTAAATGAAATTTTTTTGGGGAAGATTTTTTTCAAAAAAGTTTGATTTAAATCCGGACCATCTGAAACCAAAACGGATGGTTGCGAGCCGTGAATAAGACATCGTCGAACTTTTACTTTCATTTTTAGAAAAGAACCAAAATTTTGTAATATCCCAGTGAGGATGTGTGTATTTGGATGTGATGTTAAAATTATTGGCTTTTTTTTTTGGGAGCATTTACGTAGCAAGTCTTTAACCCCTGGAGTAGACTTGGAAACAAAAGGTCGAGGAGGACTTGGAAACAAAAGGCCTTCTAAAGTCCGGGGTGGGTTAAGTACTGTGGCGGGCCGTGTGCTACTGTGCTATGAATGGACTGGACGGATGAAAGTTTCAACCGTGATTCAAGCAGAATTTAGCCGTGACATCATAACAATTTATAATAAGAAAAAAGGGTAAATGCTAATTGATGCCCTAGGGGCACTAGTTGTTGTGCATTAATTGATTTTAGAATAGCAAACAACCTTTTAATGAACTTCCAAGGTTAGTCCCTTATGAATTTGGTCGTTCTCCTCTGTTCGGTTTTGGCCCGCTAGCCTTTGGTTGGGCGGTAGTTGCTATGGCTCTTTGGTCCCTCCCGGAATCCGCCGAGGGTTTGGAGTCTCTATGATCACGCACGGGGAAGGATTGCTATGCTCGGTCGCCCCTCCTCCACCCTTTTTGCTTAGCAGTACTTCCAAGGTTAGTTGATACTGTTGATTGATAAATGAGTGGTTCTCGTCTACTTTTTTTTTTTGACCAGCAAAATTTTATTTTTATTAATCTTTAAATGTGAATACAAAGATCAAAAGAAGCAAAGAGAAGGACAACGAGTACTCATCCGAGACCCAAACCCTTAATTGACAAGATGCCAATCAAGAAAAATTCAAAGGGACAAAGCCCAACACTTAAATGACCTTAAAGCCAGATAAAACAATAAATCGCACATGGAATGTAGCCCAAACACCTAAGTCGATTCAAGAGAGTTTCTCAACTACTAGACTACTAGTATTAATTATAGTAGTACAAAATGTTTATCATGCCAAATCTACCCTTGTTCGTTAATTTTTTGGGTTAAAAAATTAAAATCAAAGTTTGTGTTTGCTTTATACCAGGTATAATAAAATATTTATTGTGTCAAATTCCTGAAATTTTGGTACTTCTGTTGGGTTTTTTTGAATTTGTATTACTTTCATCTTATATTTTTGACTAATCATCAATTTCAACAAGAAAAGTCTAAAAAGTAAAAGGTTATTACTGTTGAAATAAACAGTAAGCTTGATTTGAAAAAAACGTGTGGAACTATTGTTTTGGAGGCTATGATAGCCTATGGTAAGTTGGTGAAGAATGAAAGTCAGATAAGCCTGCATGAAGAGCAAAAATAAAAACGTGGGTATTGAATTTAAGCTTCCGTATTTCAATTTGTGATCTTTGCATTTATTGTAAGATTATCTGTTTGTCTGTTTGATTTGCCTATAAATTAGATTGTAATCTGATTGTAAAAGTATGAGTGGAGTAGAAGAGAATCAGAGAGATAGAGAGAAATAGAAATTTCCTCCTCCTTGTATTTCAGTTTGAGTGAGTTCAATATAGTGTGAGTTTGTGTGTTCAATTCTCTTGTGAGTTTCATACATTATAAGTGTGTGATCAATACTCCTCCACCCAACAATTACAAAGACAAAAAAAAAATTTCACTGAAGATGAACAAAATACTAGCTGCTGGTAGTTTGTTTATAGTATTATCTCACATTAACTTTTATCAACATTTTTATACTTCATTTTATTTTCCACGTCAAGACGAATCATTATTTGTGCAAATAATTATGAAAAGCTAAATAAAAAGTTCAAAAAATTCTTTCAAGTCGTTGCCATTAATAACAAATATAGAGGAATTTCATAGGTTCCGTTGAGCATTAGGAGGTGCAATATATATGATGAGCCAAGTCAGATTAAACAAGCTGTTGTTTCGTACTACCAAAGTATTTTCAAGGATTAGAGATGGAGGAGACCACTCAGTCCAGGTTTTGGTGGTGAATTTTCAAGGAAGATTCACGAGTGCCGTAGGGAACTATCATTCCTCATTCGTGAGGAAATAGAGGCAGCTGTTAAGGAATGTCATTTGCCTTTTAATGGTTTTAGTTACGCCTACGTTATGCCTATTGATAAAATGGTATGCCCATTCTGACGCCTGCTCTCAATAATTTTGGTTATGCCTCTCAATGGTTTTGGTTACGGGTGCATATTGTACACACTCGTGTACTGCAGCATCTCCCTTCCTTTAAAGCTGCAGGCCCTGATGGGTTAAGGGGGTCCCAAATTTTAAGGAAAGTTAGACCAACAAGTATGGTGGGTTGGCTTTAAATTGTTGCCCAAGGTCCTAGCTTAGTTATAGATTTAAGAAAGTGCTTGCATGCCTTCTTTTCTGGGGGAAACCCATGATGCTTCTTTTGTGCTTTTTGGGATTATTTCTAGAGATGGCCATGGTGCATGATTTCTTAGTACTCGCAAAATCAGGCCGTGTATATATTGAGATAATCAACTCCATTAATGACAGAGTGGAAGCCAATGCATCTAGGGAATGTATTTTGATGGCCATGGAATTGGGCGTGACAGAGGTAAATAATCAAGGGAGATTCACTGGGAGGTGATCAACTTGCTCAAGGGGGACAGGGTTGTAGCCTAGATTGCTTTTCAAGGATATCCAACAAAGATTACATTCGATCTTGCTCTTTAATTTTGTTTGGAGAGCTTGCAACATTGCAGCTCGTGTAATAGTGATTAGTACGTGTGGGATTGTTGAGAAGTGTACTATTTGGTAAGACTAAGGGGCCGGGTCCCAGTTTCCCAAGCATTCAAGTTTTAAAATTTTTTATTTTGTATATATTTGATTTTGAATATTATTGATAATTATTCATGTATAACTACTTATAATCTTAAAAATTTTGGTTCGATTTGATAAAAAATTGGTTATTTTACATTCTCATTTCTCAATTTCTTTCATAAATAAAAAATAAGCATGTGATAGTTGAAATAGCCTTAAGAATCATTTCAATGTACAAAAGTAATGAATTGGAAAACAAAAACCATATGATATAAATAAATATACATTCCGTTAAAAAACATATGACTATGAAGAACTCCCGGAGGTCAAAATCCTGGCTCCGCCACTAGAAAAGACAAACCGCCTATTTGCGTCTATAAAACCTTTATTTGTCCTTGGATAAAAGAAATAAAACAACCTACATCAAAATTTTATATTACTACTCCCTCCGTCCCTTTTTTATAGTCCGGTATTCCATTTTGGGCTGTCCCTTAATAAGTGTCCACTTTGTAAAGTTAGTGGGTAAAAGTTGATACATTGTCTATTTTCTCCCTAAAAGTAGATTCCTTTTGAAAAGTTAGTGAGTAAAAGTGTAATGATGATGGGTAAGTAGGGAAAGTGGAGAAAAAAGTTGATGTGAAAGGTATAATGATGATGTCTTTTTAATAAGTTGGAATTACGAAGTAGGACACTTAAAAAGGGACGGAGGGAGTAGCATTTTTTTTTGTTAAGGCTTTATATCACAGAGAGGATGGGGTCCGTGATGAGCATCCAATATTCTAGATATTTGGTGCGACTAGTTCCATAAAAATTATAAAAAAATTCTTCAAATCATGTGAACCGCACGTAAATCCATGAACTGCATCCATCCAATTCTCTCTTCTTCTTTTTTTTCCATATGTACACCATACAATTCTGTTTTCCCTGTACCTACCATTCATCCATGCAAGCCTTATATGCAATCAAATCAAAATATTAAAAAGTTTAACACCTTTAAATCCATGAACCGCATCCATTCAAACCAAAGATATTAATTAACAAAATCCCACCATTCATATGATCCACCCTCACAAAAAATATGGATTCCCAATTCATAACATGAAATGGTATCAAATGTGTTCAATTTAAAAGTTCTAAATTTCTAATGCATAAACAAAAGTACTTGAAGACATGGAAGTAGATAAAAATTAATATAGCAAGTCCAAGCTAGCTAAGCTAATGAATAACGAACTTCGTAATTCATCTCCTTCTGAATCACCTGAAAATGAAATATCACACAGCAGTAAGTACTTTAAAGCCAAGTTAAGAAAATTAATTGCATGGAGATAGTGAAATTGAAAAAAACATACATCACAAGTAGAGGTAGCAATCTCAACCTATATTTTTTAACCCGTCTAAATCCGCCCACTTATAACCCAACCCAACCCGCCCATATTGTATAATGGGGTGATATGGGTTGAACCCATATCAACCTGTATTTATATAGGTTTAGATGGATTAAAAATGGGTTCATTATGGGTTGAAGTAAAAAAACCCATTCACTACTTTTAAGCTAAAAATCCCGTTTTTTTAATCCTAAAACCATTAACCAGCGTTTCACTTCCATGTGATCACTTTCAGCAGCGGGCACCAAAACAAATGATTCAACTGAGGTTTTTTTTTTTTTTAAAACTCGGAAAAACTAAAAGTTAAATAACATTTTTTTTAGATGAAAAAAAAAAAAAAAACTTTCAAGCCTAATCTCATCTCTGCTTATGATATAAATAAAAACTCTTTTTTTTACGCGTCCAGGTCTAATTTCATCCCTGGAATTGCAGGAAGCTTAAACTAAAATTTGACAAAATTTTGTAAGAATTGGACCAAAAAAAAGAGCTGAACATTTTTTTTAAGTTTTGAAACTTGAAACTTTCAGGGAGAGCAAATCTCCAAGCCTTAGAAATGACAACAGCACAATTCAATTTCATTAAAACCAATACTTATACCTAAAACCGAAACTATAATCAAAATCGACGAATTTCTTTCTTTATCTAAATCATAGTCGACGAAACTGTCGATTACAGTTCGATTTTTTGCCAAAATGGTCAACATTTCTAATCACTCTCCCCTTTTCAATCAGATAATTGCTTGGATCATAACAATTGTTTGGATCACCGATCTCTTTTTTCCCTTCAAGATAAAAACATTAGTATTGGGTTATAATATTTACACTTTGTTTCACGATCGCCGTACTCTCAACATTTCTAATCACTAGACTTTTAAATCCAAACCTAAGCGGTGGCTTCGGCGAACGCAATGAAGACTGAAACTGTACAATCGGTGCAATCATTGCCTTCCAGACAATTCTCTGATGCGGCCTCTGACTCTTCGTCGAAGTTACGTTATTGTTTGGAAATGGAAAAAAAGTAAAAATCTGATTTTAAAGTTATTTTAGCATCTAATTGCTTCATTTTTATTCAAAAAAAAATTGAGTTTTAATTATAAAATTTTACTTTTCTAAATCCCTTATTGAGACATATCAGAGAATGGGGGAGAAGAGAGGGGAAGGGAAACACACACACACACCAAAAAAAGGGGGAAACGGGTCGGGTCGGCCAGGTTTGGGTTTGGCTTCACCCATATTTGACCCAACCCGTTCCAACCCGTTTACCTTTTGACTTGTATTCAATCCGCCCATATTTGACCCATGACCCGTTTCAACCCGCCCAAACCCGCCCGTTTGCCACCTCTGATTCACAAGCATGCCAAGCAATGTATCGGCCAATAGCATCTGCAACTGTTTGTACACCTCGACGGGGCCTTTCCAAAGAAACATTAGGCTTTATTGCTTTAGTAACAAGTACTTTTTTTTTTTGATAACAGTAACAAGTACGTTACAACAACCTTCGCCTATAGGCTTTTCGACTAATTCTGCCGCGCTCTCCTACATCAACTTTTGGAATACCAGAATTTTGCAAGTACACTTCTGTTCTACCCTATACAGAAATTAGAACTCTGGTTAAACTCCAACCACCAAGCCGTTAAATATTCACCAATGCACGATCAAGCATAAATTCAGAAAACAATGCAAGTAGATCAACCACCAACACAATTGCTACCAAAAGCAACAGAAAGCAGCAACAATGCCATTACTGTCTAAAATATACTGATCAAATTAAAGGATGTCACTTTAGTTTCTAGCTAGCATCACCATTCAACAATTAAGCACTAGTTTCAGCATTTCTATAGAAGATACCTGGTCATCAGGTCATGAAGAAAGTGGCGGTGTCCTATGACTTTTGCTCCAAAGGTGGGTTGTCATCTCCGACAGACTTTCTCACAGTTCGATGTCCACTTGCTGCATCCGGAACCTACAACGTAAATAATTAACTTGCACACATATGCATGCGTCCCAGTTTCAAGAAATGTCAAAAGGAACAAAATAAATACAACACAATCTAGTTACCTGTCTATAGGCTTCTCAGCCTCTGGAGTCCATGTTCTCAAACATTTGAGCCTTTAGCTGCTCAAACTGTGCTTTGAATCTTTGACTTAGGCGAGATTCAATGCGTTGCTCAATCTCAGCCATTGACAATTGTCCAAACAGATGATCTCATATTCATCTGGGCAATCCCCTAAATTATCCTACACCGTACGAAAATAAATTTGGAAGATTATGATTACAAAGAGTTTGCAAAAAAACAAAGGTAATAGAAATAAGTCACCTAACCTCCTTCCAAATGTCCTTAATGTGTGAGTGGTACACGATAGCAATTTCGGATCATAATCCCCAATTGCTTTTTCAGCAAGGAGCTCAAGAGATTAAAATCTCCATCAAATTGGACTTTTCGCTTGATGCCGCAACGCCAACCCTTGATCCCTAAGGATTTTTTGCGACCACGCCTCGACTTAGATAACTTGGAACTGGACCTAATAAATTTTGAAAATTATTGAATATGAAAATACATGGGAAGTTTCCGGACCTAATAAAAAAGAACCAACCTGAGTTGCGTGACTTTAGAGTCACGTTGTCTTGCGAGGATGTGGGTGATGATGAATGTGAAGGGGGGTGAGTGGTGGCATCAAGTGATGGTGGCTGTTGTATAGCCGTTGGGATGTATGACAACCTTCCTGGTTTGGCTAAGTGGCTAACCTGTAAGTTGAAAAAAATTGTTATGGATATATTAGAATGGACCATGAGTATTAGAGACTGCAACATTAGGGAGTAAAAAACTTAAAGCATTCAAGTCAATGTCTTACGCGGGGATTCCTCAATGGGGGCTGCTGTGACTATAGTGATGGTAACTGCAGTGGACATAGGAACATGAGACGGTAGCTCTAAAGGAGAGGCACCCATGTTGCCTGTGCAAAGTTTTTTGTTGCGTAACATCTCCCTCATAGTCCTAGGACGAGAACCTTCCCCTTCATCTACAAGCATAGACATACAGTTCAAAACAATCTACAAGCATAGATATGTGATTGTACAATAATAGGTTCTCATCATATTTAGTATGGACAGTAGTCCATATTTTAGATTTTGTTGTAAACGATGCAGCCTTCTAATACAAAGAATAAGACTAGTTCTAATCAAACTTTTGTAAAGACTAGTACACGTGTTACCAAAGTGTTGACAATCTCCAAAGTAGGCCAATCTTGTCTTACACAGTAGCCAAGCAACACAAGCAAAGACTTTCTAAAGTTCCCAAATCTCAAAATCGATGATTGAAAACATAGATTAAAGATTCGGAGACACATTCAATTTCGATCGAGAGACATGGAGAAAAAATCAGATAAAAAAAATCATTTGACGCACGCCAAAGAAAGCCCAAAATTGTATAATCGACATGCCCACAACTTTATAATCGTTGGATTGTTTGTTTCTCCTGTTTTGTCCGTTGCTGATCCTAATTAAGGAGGAAAAGAGGGGTTTTTTTTGTTCCTATTTTTCAAATTTTTTACTATGCTATCCCAAGGGATGTATTTCCCCAGTCCAACGTAAGAAAATCCAAACCGTACCCCAAATCTCCAAATCTCCTCACCCCACGAAATTCCAAAAAATGGAAAAACCTAAAATATGAGCAATGCTCCATGCATATGGATCTCAAACAGGGCTAGAATTTCTCTCGAAGAAAGAAGAGGTACCACTAACTTAGATTACCTGCAGCCATGGCAGCCATATATAGAGAAGGAACACCACCACTACCGGAAATCCACCTCCGCAACTGCCAATATCACCACACTACTGCCTCAATCACGAAACTACAACCCAAAATTTCAAAACCCAACTGCCGAAAGAAACCCGAACCCCTAATTTCAAAAAAAAAAAAAAAAAACCCTAAATACACCACCCAGAAAGAGAGATATACCAGTGTAGGAGGGAGGAACCGACGAGGGAGGCGGAGATACCAGAGCTGCAGAGCACATGCACAGGAAAATTTCTCCAACGGGCGAGAGAGAGAGCGAGCAGTACAGGAAAGGGGAAGGAAAGGCGGAGATACCGGGGAAATATCGTTCTTTTGTGTTAGTGGGTGGGAGAGGGGAAAGGAGGGGGCGAATTTAGATAAGTTAAAACGACATAGTTTTGTGCTGTATTTTGGTCACTTGTTTTGCCACAGTACATCCCGTCGGAATTAAACTTGCTTTTGCCACAGGATTATTCCACGGCAAATACTAGCCTTTTGCAACGGCAAAACCCCCCTCGCAAATACTTTGGTAGCGCATACTATACTTTCACGTAGCTCTGATACTACATTAATGCAAAGGAAAAAAACCTTAAAAGCGCTGATACTATGTTAATTCATCCACCTCAAAACCAAATGTATATCAAGCAATCTATCACACTCCCTCACGTGCAATCCCGTTTTGCACGTGGAGTTGCAAATTTTCATAGACAGACCGAAACAAAATACAAAAGAGAGAAGCAGAATGCAAACGGTGAACAAATGCAACAGAGAGACTTGAATCCAAGACCTTTTGCAACTTGAGTTCTGAAACCATGTTAATGCATCCATCTTAAAACCAAATAACAATGAGACGAGAGGCAGCCCAGACCCATATCATAGTTTTCGAGGTGATAAACAACTGATGTGGGGCAATTGCAACACATGCATGCGTCTAGTAAATGTCTACATGGTCCATGCATCATTTTACTCCACAATGCTTGAAGTCAAATCTAAAACTCAAATTGCTCTTAAACGCTCCCAGCACTGCATTTCTACTGTCTAATGATAAAACAGCAAGTGATCACCATGAAAATGATCTACCGCAATGCTGCCTAGCACTACAAGAGAATATGGTTTTTGCGTCAACCTATTTGCGTCGGCAGGGACACTATTTGCGACGGGAAGAGTCTTTTGCGTCGGCAATGCGTCGGCTGTGGACGGGACGAAAATGGTGGGGTGTCAAAAAGTTTTTTGCGTCGGCAAGTGCTGTCGCATAGTATTTGCGTCGGCATGTGCTGTCGCTAGTAGTTTTTTTGCATCGGCATTCTTGCCGACTCAAAAAATTTGGAAAACATATGATCATTAGCATCGGGAGGTCTTGCCATCGCAAATAGCACTATTTTCGTCAGCCTATGCCATCGCCAATGGTTCAGGTATAAACTTATTCCTCTTGCGTCTGAGTTTGTGCTGTCTCAAAATTTAAAACATTTGTACATCCTACGAGCAATCACTGACCCAATTTCTTTTTTATTCTTTTTTACTAATTACAGATACTAATCTTTATATATAGTTTTCTGGACATATAAAACAACAATAATCCATCCAAAGCATGTCCTTATCCATTCTAATACAAAAACCATCTTTCATTCAAAAACCAACATTGATTAATTCATCCAATCTCAAGAGAGGATCCATATTACAATATTGCTCCAATTACATGTTCAGGGAATAAAAGTTTAAGTAGGCAATGCTAATCGTACTTCAAACAAAGTAAAAACATTAGTTTCGTTAAACACGTACAACACAAAAAAAGTGGAATCCAAAATATTGCATCTTCACGATCATTGCACACTTTAGTCCTCGAGAAACACCTGCAAAAGAAGATAGATATACACGAATGAGATGCTGACTTATATTTATGTATGCAATTGCAATCTCATGAAACAATAAAATTTCTGTTAGAAGTTAATTTGTAATTTTCAAGAAGTCTAAAGAAGTCTTGTAGAAAGGTCTATAATTGGCTAAGATTAATTGAGTCTTATCTAGAAGTAGGAAGGTCAAGAGTTAATCTTGTCTAGTTACATCAGCAAGTATAAATACGAGATCCTGATGTAATCTTTGGATGTAAGTACCCAAGAATAAAATTTCAGAAAAATACTTTCTTTGCTGCACCTAAGTTCTAGAATATCTTGGGCAAATCCATCTATAGCTTTTGTTGCACCAACAAATTCATCCTAACATACATCAGAAAACTGCCAAGCAACAATACAGCCAACAGATCTGTTGATAATCCCGGCAAATATATTCCCGTGTCCAAACTTGCTACTAATGTATCAGTAAGCGGAATCTTCGTAAGTATAAATATCAAAACTTCAATTTAAGAGGCTATTGACTTGTCAGTCAAGACCACAAGCAGAGTGGTTTTACCTTCTCAGTCTTAACTCTATAATGCAAAGATATATAACAACTGAGCATGAAGCACTAAACACGTCGTGTAACATTTTTCTTTTTTCAGGAGGTGTAGCATGGTAGTTATTCCTAATTCATAGGAAACACAAGTCCATCAAAATACTATTGACCATCAAAATATATTCATAGAAAACGCAAGTCCAAGTCGACCACCCACCTTAAATAACCATCTTAATACAAAATAGTCTGCTAAAAAAATGGCACATATCCAGTGCAATGCTCAATTGATTCCTACTTGACAGATCATTTGGAATGTTATGCTCATATGATGGAAAAATAATATGATACTTCTCCACAGAATCTAGAACTGCATAACACATGCTATCTGGAAAGATTTTAACAAACCTCTAGTTCCCTTATCGCTGCCTGGCTTTTGCCTTCTGAATGTTCACCCATGCAGTGCTCTAAGCTGAGATACCTCCAGACATAATTAGGTACAGCTACACAAAATAGGTCCTGGTCCTGCAATATTAGAATAAGTAATTTGTAATTGTGTCTTGAATAATGTGCCACTGAATGGCAGAGATCTGTCTAAGGGAAATAATGTGCAGTATGGTGCACCATGTGTGTAATAACTAAGGAGCATGGCTCTCATGTATGGCTTTTATTATTCTGTAATGTGTAAGCCTTATATAAGGCACACTTGTACGCCTGTTATGTCAGTGAAGAAAAATCCAAAAACAGTCCCTTCCTTTTAGTCTCTCTCGTGCTCTCCTCTCTCTCTTTAAAAAATTACTTATCTTGTCTCCCCTTGGCCTCATACACCAGTCGGTGTATTACCCAAAATTCACCTTGTCCTTCACCAAATATCCACCTAAATATTTTGCACCCAACATATTTTTGGTATCAGAGCCTAACCCCTTTTCCTTATACTCCATTCCTTTCTTATACTCATGGCATCAACTCAAAATAATGCCACGTTTAACTATGCTTCAAATATGATACCCATAATTGATGGTGAAAGCTACAGTTATTGGAGCATTCAAATGAAAGCTCTCTTCGTTTTCCAAGACCTATGGGAAATTGTTGAGGAAAATGGAGAAAATTCAGCCAACAAACAAAACCAGGCGGTATCGATAAAAATGGCCCTTCTTGTTTTGTTTGTGGTAAAACTAATCACGAATCCAAAGATTGCAAACAAATGCACCAAGTGCAGGATTCCAAACCACTCACAGAGCGACTGTTGGTATCAGAAAAAAGACGGAAAAAATGAAGCACATTTTTCGGAGGAAAATGATTCACCACAAGTGCTCTTTTCTTGCATGAGCACACACCATGATGCACAACAAACATGGTACCTGGACAGCGGCTGCAGCAACCACATGACCGGAGACTTGAAGTTCTTTGCTCAAATTGATAGTCAATTTGCTTCCCAAGTCAAAATGGGAGATGGGAAGGAGCATCCAGTAAAAGGCAAAGGAACCGTTGTCGTAAAAACGAAGGGAGGTAACTCTAAGATAATTGATGATGTCTTATATGTTCCTGGTTTAACTCAAAATTTATTGAGTGTTGGGCAACTAATTCAAAAGGGGTATACTGTAAACTTCAATGGCGATGAGTGCAAGATAAGTGACAAAAATAATTTGTTGGTGGCTAATGTAAAAATGGCACACAACAAAATATTTCCCTTCACTATGCCCTTGGATGAGAATTTTGCTCTAAAAAGTGAAAAGAACCGTACGATTGTCGAGATGGCGCGGAGCATGCTCAAAGCAAAAGGCCTTCCTAACAATTTCTTGGCCGAAACCATAAACATGGCAGTTTTCATCCTCCATCGATCCCCAACAAAAGCCATCATCAACAAAACTCCTTAAGGAGCTTGGCACAATCGCAAGCCGGTGGTAAATTTTTTAAAAGTCTTTGGATGCATTGCCTACACTCATGTTCCTTCTCAAAACAGGGACAATTTTGATGAATGTTCCTTCTCAAAACAGGGACAATTTTGATGAAAAGGGAGAAAAGTACATTTTCAATGGCTATAGTGATGGATCAAAAGGCTATCGACTTTTTGATCCAAAACTCAACAAGTTGGTAACTTCCAGAGATGTGCACTTTGATGAATTGAAAGCCTGGGAATGGGAAAGCAAAAACTCCTACGAAGCCGAAAATTTTATACAACCAAGCTTTGAAGAACCAAATGAAGGCGAGCCAAGTTCTCCTACCAGTACCAAATTTCCAGCAAAGTCCATTTGAAGAAAGTGACTCAGAATCACCAATAAGGAAGGTAGGCCCACTAAGAGAAGTTTATGATGCATGTAATTTTGCTTTTTTCTCTTGTGAGCCTCAAAATTTTGAAGATGTAGTAAAAAATGAAGTTTGGAAAAAAGCAATGGATGAAGAAATTTTTTCCATTGTCAAAAATCAAACATGGGAGCTTGTTGAATGTCCTCCGCAAAAAGACGTGGTCGGGCTGAATGGATTTTTAAGACCGAGCTCAATGAAGACAACTCAATTTAAAAATACAAAGCCCATCTTGTTGCAAAAGGCTACTCGTAACAACCTGGAGTTGACTTCAACGAGACATTCGCACCAGTTGCTCGGATGGAGACCATCAGAACAGTCTTGGCATTGGCTACCCAATTGGAGTTGCCAATCTACCAATTGGATGTAAAATCAGCATTTCTTAATGGTGAACTAGATGAAGAAGTGTACATGGATCAACCTGCTGGATACGTGGTGAAAGGAAAAGAAAATATGGTCTATCAACTGCGAAAAGCACTCTATGGTCTAAAACAGGCCCCGCATGCTTGGAACAGTAAAATAGACAAATATTTTCCCCAAAATGGTTTTCACAGGAGTCCTAGTGAGCCATCTTTATATGTCAAAAGGGAGGTACCAAGGATTTTCTCATTGTATGCCTTAATGTTGATGATTTGATTTTCACTAGCACTAACCTTGCAATGCTAGATGAATTCAAGAAAGCTATGATGAGAGAATATGAAATGACTGATCTTGGCTTAATGAAATACTTCCTTGGCTTCCAAGTGAGACTGAAAGAAGGAGAAAACTTTATTTCTCAAGAAAAATACACTGCCAAGGTTCAAGATGTTGACATGCAAGGCGGTATCAACGCCAATGGTGCTAAATGAAAAGTTGCAGCTAGAAGATGGAGCACCAAAAGCTGACCCAACATTGTCCATGTTTCTACTTCCTTAATATTTTTGTAGACAAACATGTACATTATGCATATATAGACACACCAATGCATACTACCTACTCCAAAATATTCACGTATGCTCTCAGTCGCTTAACTGAGGAAAGAAAAATAAAGAGAGATAGTGCAACATATGAAACAAGTTAAGGTTGAAAGAAAAGAAAGGGCCAAATACCAAACACAATATTAAACAAATTCCACAAATGCACTTGAGTTCCACTAGTTCCCCTAACAATATAAATAGGAATAGATAAACAAGTTGTTAAAACACCACATTATAAAATTACCAATTTTTGGATTTAGAAGTCCAAGAGATCAATGAATCGGTATTACAAAACTCTTTAAATTACAAATAAACCAATAAACTATATACTCATATAGGAACGTGCAGATACATAATAGTACTAAAGTTCCCCTCTTGTTTGAGTCTAGAGACTTCACCCTAGGTTTTTGTCTCTACAAGGAACAGAAACTCTAAGCCTAGCTCTATATTTTGTTTCTTTTGATGAGAAACCTGCGGGTTTTTTTTTGTTTTTCTGCATAATAACGGAAAACACAAATGGGTGCAAACAAGATATATATAAATATATATACACACACGTGGTGAAAGAGTACGGAGAGCAAACGATTCATATCGGCAAGCAACTGATTCACCCCCAACCCCAGCAGCATCCACAACGGCACCCCTGTCTTGCTTAATTCTCTCTCTCTCTCTCTCTCTCTCTCTAAAATGATACAACTCCTATAAATAATGGGGAAATGTGAGACAAAAGGGACCGATTGGGTTGGTATAAAGAAAAATTTGAGCTGGGCTAAAATTGATTCTGCTACAAACATACGTATGAAATTTTTTATTTTTTTGGTTTCTGAAAACTTTACCTTTGCTACAGCCCACTGTAGTCCCTTCTATGTTCCGCCCTTTGTAGAGAAGGCGTGGTGTGGTCGTCGGAAACCCCTGTGGTAGTCTCGTCGGAAATCACTGTGACCGTGGTCGTCCTTAATTATGGAGCTCTACTTCGATTAGCAGATGAAAAAAGTTAGGGCAAAAGAAAAGGCATAAGAAACAATGAGAGAGATAGGAGACGACGAGACGATGAGAGATTCCTGTGGCCATGGTCGGCGTTGTGGCTCTCGTTGTATTCGATTAGCAGCTGAAAAAAGTTAGGGCAAAAGAAAAAGGGATGGAAGACGATGGAGAGACGATGAAAGAGACAGGAGATGATGAGAGAGATTTGGGGCTTTTGGGCAACATCAAAGATTTAACCCTCCAAAAATTTTAGAACTTCTTTTCGTCCCCCCGCCAATTCTATTCTATTCGTACTCTTTTTTTGGCTTAAAAAGTTATTATTTACATCGGGAGTACTTTGCAGACGCAAAAAAAATCTATTTGCCACTACTTTTTTGCGATGGCGGCGTGGCAGACGCAATTTGATAACATTTGAGACGGGATACAATGCCGACGCAATTAAGTAGCTTTTTGCGATAGCATTTTCTGCCGACGCAAATAGGTTGACGAAAAAAGCATATTCTCTTGTAGTAGCTTACCTTATCATCAGTACATTACACAGGACACACAACTTTTATGTTAACAAGTTACTGAATAAGTAATTGAAATACCAACACAAACGAATGCTTGGTAGAACAAATACGAGAATGCATATTTATGAAAACGCTCTGGAGGCACTCCCACTCTCAAATAAAGTGATTATAATGGGCTTTCCCACACTCTCGTTTTGATCCCTCGGCGAGATGACCAATTGACCATGCAACAGCATCCTCCCACCCTTAACAATATACTAAGCACAACAAGGGTGAATTTCCAAAGTAATATAAATTGTGAAAGCTAAACTAAACTCCAGGCATTATTCACCAAACCCATTTCAAATACATTCAGAAAGTTTTGACCAAAAAAAAAAAAAACTTCCTCCTCCAGTGCACGTATATTGTAGCCATTCCAATTTCCAACAAAATGTACCATAGGCACCCACACATATATCTATGCACTACTACAAAAATAGATAAAAACCTCGGTCATTTGGTGTGATCTTTCACTTTTAATCTTGCATTCAAAACCGTGGTCTATCAAGGTGTAACTAAAAGTCTCTATCTTTTAACCACAGGATAAAAACCGTGATTAAAACTCATTTAAACCGTGACTAAAAACATAAAACTATGATTAAAATGATAAAACCGTGACCTTTAATAGTTTAACATCTCAGTTTTATTGTAAAACCGTGGTTGTTTAGAGAGAAATAATCTCAGTTTTTGAAAAAACCGAGATTAAAAGTGGTGTTTTCCTAAGGGAAAAAATCCTAGTCTATTGCTCCTGTTGGGTTTTGAACCCAAGTCTCTTGAGTTTTACACAGAAGTTTTAACCAACTACACCATACACACTTTTCAATATACAATTGAAATATTTAATATATAACATATGCGTTTAACTTACGACCTCAATTTTTAGATGACTGAGATTAAAGATTCTTTTTATCTCAGTTTTTCTGAAATGAGATGTATTCTTTCATATACAATCTCAGTTTTTAAAAAATGAGATCTATTCTTTAAGTTACAATCTCACTTTTAAATTACTGAGATTAAAAAATCTTTTCATCTCAGTTTTTTGAAAATGAGATCTATTCTTCAAGTTACGATCTCATTTTTTAGATTACTGAGATTAAAAAATCTTTCCATCTCAGTTTTTTCGTATAACTGAGATGAAAACTATAGTCTATAACATTTTATTACGCTTTTACAAAAAATGAGATCTTTTTAGTTTTTGTACCGTGATCTTTATATCATTTTGTAGTAGTGATGCAGGGGCAGATTTAAGTCCACGGCCAAGGGGCAAGTGCGTGCCCCTCCTGATTTTTTGATAGGGAAAGACTACAATACACACCCCTTATTTGATGCACCCCCAAAAATGTTATGAATTATAGAGAAAATGTTACGAATCATATTGCTAAAAAGGTACAAATCGTATAAAGGTTACGACATTGAAAACTCTCGTTTTTGGCAACGGGGTGTGAATGCGTGGAGCGCAGGCGTGCCAAGACTTGTAGCGCCTAATTAACTTTTGATGACGATTGCCGTGAATCATGACTTCTAACTTGTAAGTGATTGCGTGTGATCCAAAGGTTAATGAACACAAGAAGGTTCGTGGTTTGCCAAACGGTTGTGGACTTAAAATTTCATTGTCGTATAGGAAATGGAACGTAAAACGTGAAAAACGTAAACTTTATTACTCCGGAATAATAAAGTTGATTACAGAAAAAGTAAAGATCCAAACTACTTGATGAAGTAAGTTTGAATGTGGGTGAATACTAGGTATTTGATAGACTACTTTGCTGAAAGTAGAAAAGTTTTGTAAGCGTTGAGCTTTGATTGATCTTGGACCCTTTCTTCATCTTGTCAACTTGTATTTATAGGCAAAATATCAAGCTGATTCAGGCCTGAATTCGAATTCTGCGTTGCACCATAAGTTGACACGTGTCCCATGTTTGTTCCACTTTTCATGCATGCAATGTAGAGACCCGTATTTTTCGAAAATTGCTTAAAGGTTTTATAAATACTAGAATAAAAAAAAATGAAAAAATTGTGAGTTTATTTGATTTGGGGCTTAAATGATAGGATTGTAACTTGAGGGAGTATGTGTGTAATATAGAGATGTGGGGGTATAACAGAGGGTGTGTGTGGTGTGTAGGAGATCATTTTCTCTCTTTTTTCTCTCTCTCTCTCTCTCATCTGGTCTCTCCCTCTCTTCTCCGACCCTCTCTCTCTCTCTCTTGCTTCCTCAATCAAAAATCCACTCCATCTCACAAAAACCTCAAGGATCCATCTATAGTTCATCTCTGTAACGCAACCTCGGGCTCGTATCGTGTTGGGTGAGGCTCGGATGGAAGATCTTGGAAGATTTCGGAGCTTTGGAAGCTAGGGCTTGATCGTTGATCTCGTCTTTGAAGCTTCTAACCTTGAGGTAGGGATTTCTTACTCACTTTATATGTTTATGAGTTAATTTCGTGCTTGGATCGAGCCTTGATCGGTCCCCCCTTTGTTCTTTCGAAAAGCTGTCGAAATCTGCAGAAAATCGCCCAAAATCGCCTAGGGATCGATCCCCAAGCATGAGGGATCGATCCCTCATTCAAATCTGGACTGAATATGGATTTTTGCCCTTGGGGATCGATCCCCAAGAGAGGAGGGATCGATCCCTCCCCTCTCTGGAACATTCTGCTTGCTTTCTGGGTTTCAGCCAAACTTCAAAAGGCCATAACTTCTTCGTCCGATGTCTGTTTTATGAAAATTTTATATCGAATCGAAGGTCTTGAAGTCAGCTTTCATTTGCTACTAGAATCATCTTAAACCGATTAGGACATAGAAAGTTATGACCATTTGAGTAGACATGTGTCAATTTATCGATGTCTGTGATTAGTCCTAAGGTTGTTCTTGACCCATGTTATGATTCCTTAAATGATTAGGATATGTTTAGGTCACACTTGGATATGATTACTTGTGTCCTAAAGACTCGTAGTTGGATCTTGTTTCTTGTCACTCGATAGAGTATAATATTAGTGCCGTTTGGGTAGGAGATGTACCGTAAGATTGATAGGAGTATCTCGGGCTATAAGGAGTAATGTGGTGAGTGTTATGGGTAGGTATGAGCCAATCAAATGAACCGATGGGTAGTATTATGGTTCGTATCCTTGTGCTTCGTCGTGTAGAGCTCCGTGGGTTCCTTTGGCACTATTTTATAAGATTCTCGTTTAGAACCTAAGGGGTGGTATGTCGAGGAGTAAATTGTGGTTTCGGTACATAACAAGGGATATTGTGGTAAACTTAGAGGAATCGCATGATCTTAAGGTAATTATCAATGTATGATGTGACATGTTTACGAGTTTGTATTACAATGTGGATTTGAAAAATGTTGCTTGCTTGTACATTGAACGATGGCTTATGTGTGTGTATGCTTGATTTGAGAATTTGAATAAGGGGCCCGCAACGCGAGGTGTGGTAATGCGAGGACTCTAGAGGGCCCGCAACGCAAGGTGTGGTAATGCGAAAACCCAGGTGAAGAGAATTCACTGTCACGCATGGGGTGGTAACACAGTTGAATGTCTCTCCCGGGTGAAGAGAAGTTTGATTGATTTTAGAAATTTGTGTTGAAGTTTGGATTGTTTGTTGTTTGGGATCGTGACTATTGAAAAAGAGAATAAACGGTTAATTCTACCAAGGTTTTATTAAAGAAAGGAAGTTTTATGAAATAAAGTTTTACAGTGAATGGTATGAAATAAGAAAGTGGTTAGTGACATTCATTCGAAAAGTTATGAGATGGTTGAACTATTGTTGTTATTTGTTTGGTTGATGTGAGTTTTATTGCTACTTCTAGTCGACGTGTTGATGGTTCGGATTATCTCTAAAATGTCTGAAATCCTGAAGTCTAATCGTCTGTTTATTTTGGTAACCCCTATTGTATTTCATGTCCTATATTGAAACTCATTCAATCTTATTGCATGTTTCATCTCATTTACATATAGCTTGAGTATAGAATTTCCTACTGGGCTAGTGTAACTCAACAAAATCCTTCTTTTCAGGTTTTAATGCCAGGTAGTGGCTTGCATTACATCGTATGCTTAGTGTGGAAGACATTTTTGGAAGCTAATGAAGTCTAGCTATTTAATCGTCTTTGTAAATCGCCTACTTTGATTAAAGATGAATTTGTAACTAATTCATTTTGATTTCTTTTGATTAAATCATTTGTGATTTAATAACTTGTTCGTACTTGTACTCAAATTAATTTGAGCCGTGGTGCCAAGGATGTATTTTATTAAACATGGGGACTTCGTTTGTAACTAAGTAGGTGGGAAACTCATCTTGGGTATTATCTACCTTATGCGAGTATCTTTATTCGAAATGATTTATATTTTCATGTTTAAAATCGAGGGCGTGACATGCAAAATAGTGGGCGGTTTCCTGAGGCAAATGGCAGTTGAGTTAGATCATGGGTAGTGGGCCTCTCATAAGTTGACATGTGTTCCATGTATTGTTAAAATATCTCCCCACTTCCCCTTTTTATGCTCACATGGCCAATTGACTTGGTCAATTGGCCTTTGAATTGAAAGATATTAACTGCAGGAAAATACCCAACTTCCTACAATTGTGGACCTTGCTCCCTAAATCAATTCGGCACCCTCTTTCTGGGCCTAAAACCGTGGGCTAGCTTCATGGATCAAATCAACATTTCCCTCATGGGCCAAACCGTGGGCTGCACCTCTAAAAGATCTTGGGCCATTATCTTTACATGGGTTGTGTGTTTCTTGGGCCCAAATGGGAAAATACCCATGGCCCAAGAATCACCCAATCAATTATTTAACTCTCGGCCTAATTTAATTAAAAGAATTCCAATCACGGCAAGCCCGATCCATGATGCCAAAAATAGGTATAAACAGACATACGCCAAAATGTTATGAATCATAATGAAAATGTTACAAATTGTACTGCTGAAAAGTTGTGAATTTTAGAACAAAAGTTATGAAACATGCTAAAATGTTATGAATGAACCATAAAATAGGTGTATATGGTACACCCTTTTAAAGGGTGTGTATTGTAGACTTTCCCTTTTTGATAATAACATTTAAACTCCGAAATACTCTGTATTAATAGTATTTCTAATACAAACAATATTTCTAACTTACCCCTGTAAATTTTAATTTCTCATTATAGATTCAGAGTACTCTTAGATGTTTCAAGGACTCCTTCTTATACTCCTAAGCTATGTCACATAATCCTCTAGTAGGACCCTCCGCAAGTCAGTACTCCTGCGCAGAGCCGGCTTATAGCCAAGGCGAGAGAAGCGGGCGCTTCTGGCCCCCCAAAAAAAATAAAAAACAAGGGCCCCCAAATTTTTAAGATTCCTACATATATATGTATGTATATATGGTCCAAAAAAATTTGCACTAGCCTCCTTTACACAAAATAGGCCCAATTGAAATTTAAGAGCCACAAAATAGGCCTAAATTGTGGAATTATTCATTAAAAATACTAATGCGTTAAAAAAGAAAAAAGAAAAAAACATAATTATATACTTCTATTCTGTAATGGTAAATCTTTAGTATTGGTTTTTTTTTTTTAATTACTCTTTGTAGACCACTTTTATATGAAAAATATAGGGTGGCCTCAATCCTCATTCAAGAGGTTCGCTTCCGGCCTCCAAAACTTATGAGCCGACCCTGCTCCTGCGAACTCTCCCCGGAACTGGAAGATCATTTCGAGTACCGATTAAGGGAAAGTAGGACAAATCTCTCTCAATTCTCACGCCCCACTCCCGCTCTCAATCCTCTCTTTCACAAATTTTAATAGTTTAATTTTGTTTCTCTTTCTCAAATTTTAGTACTTTATTTTATTTTTTCCAGAAGATGCTTTCACGCTACTGCATTATGTGCCCAAAGTCCTAACTGCCAACACTTAGCTTGCACTTTTTTTGGCTCTCCTCTCTCTCTCTCTCTCTCTCTCTCTCTCTTTTTGTGGTAAATTCCTATAGAAAAGATCTATATTTCATACATCTGGTCTCAGTGATGAATATTTATGGTTAGAAACTACCTAATTCTCTTGATTATTGAAAAAAGAAGTTCAAGCTTATGTTTAACGTGTGCCCTCTCGGCTATGCTAATGCTTGTCTTTTTCACTCTTGCTCTCAATTCTCATTCGGTGCTCATGCTCTTAATTCTTATACTTGCGAATTTCAGTTGTTTGGGAGGCTTTCACGCCCGCGCTCCCGCCCTGGCTGCCCCCGCATTATGGGGACTTAGGCTCAGCCACGGTGAATCGTTATCTATATGCAGGAATGAGATTGGGAAAAACAGCTAACTGGGCATAATCTGGAGGCGATCGAGGCCCTGCTGCTCAAAATCCGCAATAATTTCATAAGCTCTCCGCTGCTTATCGGGACTCCAATTCTCAATGTGGTGCAGTATATCAATTCCCGTAAAAGGCTTCGTCATTGAGGGCCAAGTACTCCTCTTCGCCGAGCACGGCCCTGTACATTGCCTGGAAATCGATGATGGGACGGTTAGGGTTCCGTCCATGTCGAAGACGACGCCCCTAAGACGGGACTTGGGGGTGATGGAGGCGGTGGTGGTGGTGGCGATGGAGGAAAATGACCTTGTGGAGACTGGAGAGGAAGAGGGAGGAGATAGCTCTGGAGGTGAGTAGTGGTGGCATTAATAAAACGTGGAGTTTGGACTTCGGCCCGAGTGGGTTTTTGTTGTGGCTTACGTGTGTGATCTCTAATTGAGGTGGTTTGTAGCAATGTTTTCAAATTCCGTACCCGCTTGAATAACGGTTTTCGAAAGGGGGATTGTGCCCATGGTGCACATCACCGTACTTTGCACGATCCGAGCTGTCGGATCATGTATCCGACAGCTCAGATCTTATCTCAGCTTAGGGGTCGTGCCACTTTTAACAAAAGTGGGTTTTTGAAAAGGAAGATAAATTTCAAGGTCAAAAATCATGTGATTACACAAATAATTTTTCTACCAATATGGATCTTGTTTGATAGATCTCATTGAGATTTTTAATACGGTGCAAAAAAAATCATAAAATTATTTTTCATTTTCATTATATTTGAGTTTGAAATTTGGAAAAAATGAATTTTTTAAAAAAGAAGGGAAAGTGGAACACTATCTTAATGGAATCTACCTCTAAGAGTATCTCCATTCTTTACTCAAATCTTGACTCAAACTCAAATTTAAGTAAAAATCATCCGAAACCCTCCTCCACTCCTTTTACCCAAACACTCAAATTCGGTCGATACTCAAATTCTTACTCAAATTTTTGAAGGCAAATTTCACACCTTTAAATTTATAATATTGCTATTAATGAAGTTTTTACTCAAATTTGTGCATATTTATTTTTGGGTTTGAGTTTACTCATTGGAACACACAATACCAAATCAAGTTTTTCTCAATTTTGGATCGATAAAATTCTGTGTAAGGAGTGGAGATGCTCTAAGTGGCTCTAAGATGTCTAAATTAATAATTACTCCATACAATGGGGGCATGTACATGAGTACTCTTGAACTCCTAATTGCTCGAGCTGGTGTCTAGTTTTACTCTTTCAGACCGTTAATCAGATGTTCTTTTGGTTGGCTACTTGCTAACCTTGGGTTTTGGTCTCTGAGATGGCATAAGATTATTCTAAGTTTTGTATCTTGTTTGGGTCTCGGGTAAGGATATAATGCATTAATTCTTGTTCCTGTTAATCTTTGTAATAATTTCCGAGATTAATAAAAAAAATTGCCTTTCAAAACAAATTAAAAAAAGTACGCCGGAAACTAATTCATCAACCCAATTTGAGAAAGTTACAACATTTGTTTTGATATTTTGAAATGGACAATTTTTTATTTTTATTTTTATACGAACCGAAATTAGAGTCTAATCATCACAAAGTTTTGACCTAAACTTGAAAAGGGTTCAACAAGGACAAAAATAAGAAGAAGAAAAAATGCATAACAGGAAAGCTAGGTAGGCCAAATGGGGTCAAATTTTACTACATAGTGAGGTATAAAAAGCTGATTCAGGAGTGTTGTAGTGCAACCCTCGCAGTACACAAATATTATTACATCGATTAAATTAAGCTCAACATGGAGGAAGGAAAAAAGATACAAAATTAATGCGCTTATCATTCACATGCTCATCCACACAAATTTTCTTGTTGCAAAAATAACACCTTCAATTCGCAAATTAACGAGGATCTAACTCAGTAATTGAAACTTCATTTACTGATTGAGTTGACTCATTCACCCCTGAGCTATCCCCATTTACCCTTGGGTCTTCTGAATTGATACCAGGCCAGAAAAATCCAGGCTCTGAGGGTACCGAAAGAGTTATAGAGGAGCTACTAAGCATGACAACCACCGAACCCATTGTCGGTCTTCTTGCTACATTTTCCTGAACACACAGCAAACCAATATGAATATATCTCATCATTTCACTCGCGGAACTAGAATTAGCCCTCAACGTGGGGTCTATGAGGTTTGAAGCTGTTCCTTCCTTCCAACTTCTCCATGCCTACATGAATTTAACATTGGAAATAAGGTTTCATGACTATGCATGGTTTTTAATCACGATATCAAGCAATATACGTAACATTAGTAGTGTTAATTGGTGTAACGGTATCAGAAGTTCATTGAATGAGATATATCAAGAATCGAGTATCGTAATCATAAAAATATTGTATCAGTATGTATTAATTTGTTTGATCCGCAATTTTATATCATATGTATTGGATTGAGTATTGCACAATTTTGAAAGTGGTAGAAATGACTGTATTGGATGAGTATTGGCGAGCTAGATGTGAGTTTGAGGGGATTCTTCAAACATAAGTCGTTTGAGGGGTGTTTTTGACGAGCTAGAGGTGAGTTTTATGTGAAAAATTGACAATTCTGTGACACACTGTGTGGCCAAGAATGTTGTGAGATCGAGGAAGTAGGATTTGTATTTGGGAATTTTATCCTCCGACTTTGCTGTTACCTCCTTTTCATGAGGATGACAGCCATTCTCGATATGGTTTCTTGTTCTTGATTAATAAATGAAATCCTATCTAAACTTTGGCAATAAAAATTTAAAAAAAAAAAATTTCCTTGTAGTTAGTTTATGTACCATCATTTATGTTTGAGGTGCTTTTATATTATACTTTAGTAACTTAAAGGGGCAAAGTGCATTTTTTTAACTTCTTGTGCATGTGTGCCTTGTGTGTGTTTGAGAATCATAAAAAAGAAAAAAAAGAAAAAAAAGAAACCCAGAGGGAGAGGTTCTTTCTTCTACGAGAGAGAGAGAGAGAGAGAGAGGGAGGGGCTGTGGAGAAGAAGAAGAAGAAAGAAGGAAAGAAATGAGAAATTAGGATTAGGTTGAATTGAAGACTTTGTATGGTAATTCATGCTCTTCTATATTTGAATACATGATTTTATTGTTTAATTCCATACTTGGCATGTAGCTAGCACTGAATTGAATCCATGGGCGAGGGTTTTAGAAGTTGGAATTGGGTTTTTATCTTAGAAAATTCGTATATATCATGAATATGCTTAAATGTGTTTTGAACAAGTTGAATGTCCTGTGTTTGACGAATTTTTCTCATCGACACGCCGACCATGTTATTTTCTGTTATTTTTGTTGGAGATGCTTCTATGTGTTTAGCATATTCTGTAAAAATTTCAGAATTTTATATCAAGCGTGGAAAAAGATAAAAATCACGCACCAAACTGCTGTCAGATTCGTGTATGTGCTGACAGCACTGATACGTGTTGAAGAAACGTACATATTTCCGAGCTCGGGTATCGGTGTTACGCACTATTTTTTGATTCTGAAACTAGACTTACATACCTTTCTGAATATGTAAGGTTTGTGCCTCAAATCCTTCTAGGAAAAATCAGTTTTTGTTCCGAAGTTAATGGTTTGGTAATTCTGAAATTCTGGGCAGCTTTTGGAGCTGTGTTTTTCATCAATTTTGTCATAGTTGAATATACTTAATGACTATGGGATTTCATGGGTCTTAAACCTTGATCAATTGGTGATGTTTGGGTGTTGGAATTATTGAAAAATATTGAGTTTGTGATTTTTAATGAGCTTTCGAACACAGACCGTTCGATCATTAAAAGGGTGGGAGGGGACGACCAGCGTAGCAACTTCCCCTTGGGCATGACCATAGGGGCTCCAGGCCCGCCATGAAATGTCCGATTCGAGCCATAGCTACCGTCAAGGAGGACAGACTGTCACCACGGCACCACCCGGTACACAGTGGCGAGAAATCTCCTTCTTCGGTCCAATTACGGGTTCGAATCAAAGCCTATTAATGGCACCACCGGGTACATGCACACATGTACCTCCTGGGGCTCGAACCTACGCAGTTGTTAAAGAGAGGTGTGACTCCCACCAACTGGGCTTAAAAAAAAAAACCCAATCCGTTCTGCTGAAAACTATAAGTTCTGTTTTAGATGTGTAACTTCAGTTGAGCGTGTCTAGGTCATACGGACTTCGATTAGGGCAAATTTTATATCAAGATTGATGTTCTGAGAGTGTACTTTCTAATGGTTGTAGTCTTGAAATCTAACTCTGTACCTATAGAATACTATAGTCAGAATTCAATCGGTGGTTCTGCTAGATAGTGTGTGTTTTATGAGATTTTTGGCTTTGGGGTGCGAATTGGTGAATCTACTTATGTTTGACATTTGTTATGTGGTTGAGTTGATGCAGGATATTGTTAATGCATTTGTCAAGCTTTTCAAGTAATTATATACTAAAATGTTTGGCTTGTGGATAGGTGACGAGTTGGTGAATCAATGAGCACCGAAACCATAAGTTGTACTTTCTTTTGGAGTATAAAGTGAGTGTTTGATTCATAGATATTGTTCTATATTGAATTGAACTTGAATGTTGGCTTAGTGCCCCGTGATTGGCTTTATGCCAAAAGGCTTTTATGCCTTAAGTTATTGGCTGCGTGCCCGGTAATTGACTTTATGCCAAAAGGCTTTATGCCTTGAGTTATTGGCTGTGTGCCCGGTGTTGCTTTTAATTTCTCGATAAACTGTGACAAGTTAAGATTATCTTTTAGTTGTACCTTTAAAATGGAATTGCATCCATGTCTCATAAACACTCCCGGATTCCATTTTAAAATCCAGTTTTGCAGGCATTGTAGATATTTATTACTGATCGTCATGTGGTTGTACCCTCCCTTAGGGTAGCATGCCGAGAAGGCTGGACAAGTTTTTGGCGAAATACTGTAGATAGGGATCTAGTGCAGCCTATGTTGATATTTAGTTTGTTGTATAGTTTAATGCTATCTTGAAACTTCCGTTGTTTGTTATAAGAACAATATGTTTTGCGTTATCAATAAAATGACTGTTGATTAACTTAGTTGCTAGAACTTGAGTTATAGGAATGGGTTGGTGGTTGATGTTGCACCCTTATGTCGGTTTGGGCTCATTTGAGTGTTGGCTCGGGGTGGGGTGTGACAATTTATCATAGACAAGAATTTCAAAAGCCAGAAATGATCGAGTGGGTACGTACCTTGTTATCTGACTTTAAAATTTCATAGGATAATTTTTTGTTGTTGGTAAAATTCCACAAAATATGTGTACTTACATAGCTTACAAGGTTAGTGTGATCATCCTCTATATTCTGCTCTGCGCGGAAAGAATTGTTTTGATGACCACTCAAAATTTCCAGAATTAAGACACCAAAACTGAAGACATCTGACTTGACGGACAATTGCCCATGCATCATGTACTCTGGAGCCATATATCCACTGCAAAATTGTACAACATCTTAGGCCTTGTTAGGCTTGTTTGTAATTTCCTTGATCAGAAAACTCAATTCTGAGCATCTATGACTGCTATGTGATTCGCACGCGTGTGTCTATATATATATATTTGTCTTTAGTGAGGTTTTTAACAAGTTTGTCAAATTTTCTTTAATTTGTGAGTATACCTAACGTATCTCTTTGCCTAAAAAGTAAAAGCATGTAAGATTTATAAAAATTAAAATTAAAAAATCAAATGCCTTTTTTAAATTTTGATCACTCTTTTTACTTTTTAAGTTCGTGTAGACTTAATCTACCCATAAAAGTAAAAGAATTTGATAAGATTTTAAAAAAGTTCATTACAAACCAAAAAAACGCATAACCCAGTGACCTGTGTAGATCTTCATTTCAAAAACTCATTTTCAAAATCCAGAACCATAGTTTTTACCTTTTTTCCCCTTAGACATTATGCGGTCAATTATTTTTGGAAGAATTCTGCAAATTATTAATTTGGAAATGAAATTGAAATTGAAACTTACCGGGTACCCGCTATTTTGCTTGTAATCGCTTGGGTTTCATCCACTGCAAATAGTCTTGCCATGCCAAAATCTGCAATTTTTGGGTTCATCTCTCCATCTAAAAGAACATTGCTAGCTTTGAGATCACGATGAATAATCCTAAGTTGTGAATCTTCGTGAAGATATACGAGTCCACGAGCAACGCCTCCTATGATCTTGCTACGTTTCCCCCAATCCATTTGGTCGCGCCTGCTTGGATCTACACATATTTTGATACATACCACGTTGATTAAAGCTCAATTTGTGTATAGAATTAATTTTTTTTTGAATTAAGACGAAAAATGTCTTCTTGACTTATTTTTGTCTTTATTCAAAATAATTGCGTTTCGATAGTAATTCTTTACTATTTAGACTTTTCTCGTCATGACGAAGCAATAATCCAAAAAAAAAAAAAATTGACGAAAAACTAACAAATGTGTTTTTTTTTTAATATGGACAAAAAAACAAGCCATTTGCTTAGTATGCCAAATAACCCCTTAGAATATTGTCTTTGCGGTCTTTTAGTAGTTTTTTACGCTTTGGGGTCAAAATTTTGAACTTACTTAATTCGCTTGACGATTGGAAGTAAAACTTAGAAATATAGAAAAGTTCTTTAGAAAAAAGGTTAAAAAAAGATTTAAAATAATCTAAAACTCATGGCATTTAATCTTATTTTTGTCTTGAGTTGACTTGTTCTTTTTTCAATGTTGAATTGAACCTGTACAGTAGTCTTTTGATTAAAAAACAAATGTTTAAAAATGACAAAAATAAGCTCCTTTTGCATTAGATAATCTGAATTGTTAGGTTTTTCTCTGTCTTTTGAGATAAAAAAAACAAAGAGAAAATAGTGAAATAAAGTTTTAATTTAGACAAGCAAGAATCGCAATAGTCTTACCAAATAAGAATTTATCAAGGCTAGAATTTGGCACAAACTCATAAATAAGAAGCCTTTCGGTCCCTTCCAAGCAAAAACCAAAGAGCCTAACCAAATTCCTGTGTTGAAGCTTGGCCACTAGCAAAACCTCATTCATAAATTCTGTATCTCCTTGATGAGATCCCTGAGCTAACCTCTTCACTGCTATTTCTTGTCCATTCAAAAGCCTACCCTGAAGATGTAACGAATAATATTTCAGAACTAGGTAATTGAATATCGCATGAGCCTTTTTACTATCTACACTCTTTTTTGTTCTTTATTTAAATCAGCTAGAGAAATTTTATCTACTTATCCATAGCAAAAATTAATAAGAGAAATTGATAATGGGTACATCGAGGAAGGTTGAGATTCTAGCATCATAACTATACATTTGCATCACAGCTAGATTGACACTCATATAGAAGCAAATCATGTGAATATGGGAGGGATAATTAATTTTCATACTGTTTTTTTTTTTTTTTAACCATTTTCACTGCTCTTGTTGTATTTAATTCATATAAAAAATTATCAAAGGTTCCGAAAGACAAAGATAATAAAAAATAAAAAATTATCAAAAGCATTTCAACTCTAATGATCTCTATATAGTACAAGTGTAAACCTACGGGTTGTGCAAAATGTACTGGAACATAAAAAGATAAGAACATATACATTAAAAGAATAGGGTATAAACACGCATATATTAAATTGTAAAAAGTAGATAATGTGATATTTTGAAAAAAAAAACTAAGTTGAAAAAGTACTCCTAATAAACTTTAAAATCTGTAATAAACAATAAAAGCTAAAATTATCAAATGATTTGAAATATTTATTGGCCACTAAATAAGTGACTTAATAGTTAACAAAGTGCAAGAGTGGAGAAATTAAGAAAAATAGTGAGATAACAAATACATGTGCAAGGGAAAGTGAAAGGGTAGAAGAAAAAAGATAGTGAGTTGTGAGAAGTAATGAGGTTGATGTTGATTTTTCTTGTTTTTTTTCTATATAAAACACAAAGGAGCTTGGCTTGGCACATGGACTACACTTGCTTAGGGGCTGGGGGACTGTGAAGTGCAGCTTCATGCTGCACAGCGTGCTGCGCAACCTTCGGCGAGGCTTTTTCAGCATCGGTTCGACGATCGGAGACGTTCACCGCGTAGAGCTCATCGAGTTCTACATGTGCACCAAAAATCAGCTCGATCAAATATCGTAAAGTACCTCATTGAAACATATATAACTTGAAAAAAAAATGAATCCTAATGGATACGAAACACTGGTTCAAAACCACTAAATCCATTTTTTTCAAGTTATATAAGTTCCGATGAGGTACTTAACGATATTTGATCGATCGAGTTGATTTTTGGTGCTCATGTAGGACTCGACGAGCTCTACGCAGTGAACGTCTCCGATTGTTGAACCGATGTCGGGAAAACCTTGCCGGAAGCTGCACAACACAGTCCCCCAATCCACTTGCTTAGTATATTAGTAGCGTTTGTTTCCATTCTATGCATGGGATAAAACAAATCACATTACTTTTTTTAGATCCCGCATATTGAACGGGCACAACGTTATAGTTGATAAAAACAAATAGTATAATTTTTTTTCTAGTTACGTTCGATGTATGCTAGCAGTGTTCCCGTTCTATGTATTGAAAGACATAAGTGTGACGGAGAATGAGTTTAAGGCACCATGTGACGGTACTTCATGAGCATAGAATAATTTGTCCTCCATATCACATCCCTTCTCCACGTCTGTCACTCCCTTTTCCCACATCTCTCTCTCTCTCTCTCTCTCTCTCTCTCTATTTTTATAAACAAAGGAAATCAAAAAATCTAGAAAATTAGAATTGGGGATTTGGATGCTCTTCACTAAACCATTCAATGAAAACTGTTCGGATGAAAGCATTTACCAGCCTTTTTCTTTACTGATTTCTTGCAGGAATACTTTTAAATCATGTTCTAAACAACATTAAATGGTTTGGATCATCAAAATTAGATCGGAGAATGGAGGTTCGCTTTTTATTAAAATAAGGGATCTCTTATGAGATCTATGGTGTATATGTCAAACTTCTTGTAGGGGATCATCTACTTAACTTATGTGCGGACTTCATATTTTTCAATTAAATTTGATAATCTGAACCTTTGAATGTGTTTAGAACGTAATTTTAAGGGTCCCTCCAAGAAATCAGCTAAAAATATGACCGGAAAGTGCTTGATCTAAACCGTTTTTCATAAAGTTCGCATATAACTATTTTATGAAAAACTTTTTGGATCAAGCACTTCTCGGTCACATTTTTAACTGATTTTTCGCGAAAACTCTTAAAATCATATTCTGAACACATTGATTAATTCAGGTCATCAAAATTTGATGAATAATTTGAAGTCCGCACTTAAGCTAAGTAGGGGATCTCTCATAAGAATGGGACTATATATATACGGGTCGGTTCCTCCCACACAAAACTTAACACAAATTGTGACACTACATCTCAGCCATTGAAATCAAAGGCTAAGATTAAAACTTAAAATACCTCCTCTCCCCTCCCACTAACGTCGTTTTCTCTCTCCTAGTAAAACAAAGTAACATCGTTTTCCCTCCTCAACCGTCACACATGTTCTCTCGCTCCTTCGCGCCTGTTGTCCCTTACGAGACAGCATAGGTGTTGGCCCCATCCGGGCCGTTCATGCTCGGCAATGGACGGCTGAGATCTGTTCGACCCATCCAAATAAGATCTTATTCTCGTTGTCGTAGAGAAAAATGTTGACTAATCTGGATACCTTAGGTGTTCGCCCTATCCGTGTCCCCCATTTCCATTTTGAATTACGTAAATGTTCAATAAAAAATTGCTCAAATCAAGTCCTTTTCGGTAATTTATTTTTGTCAATTTCTCGCGGGTACTCTTAAAATCACGTTCTGAACACATTGAGCGGCTCGGATCATCAAAATTTGATCGGAAACTATAAGATTAATATTTAGGGTATTTTTTTAGGTGTTCTCAAAACCGCCCTGTATATATATACACTAAATGGTGTAATCACTTCTTTTGCCCTGCATGGGCAAACGGCTTGTATGATTTTATTCATATCTGTATTCCAAATTTATTAATTACTCCCTCCGTCCCAATTTGTTGGGTCTATTTTGACTTTCACGTAATTTAAGAAAAGATTATAATTACATTGATTTTGTGCTAATTTTACCATTTTACCCCTTTGAAACTTGTGAATTTTTGTTAGCTTTCTTGTCATGCCATTAATTTGCTCCACTTTCCTTTCAAATCAAGTTCAAAATTTGAATTTAGAAGGGAGAAATGAGGGGTAAAATGGTAATATGAACATCCTAAATTGAATTTTTTTGAAACAAAGACATTATTTTGAAACATCACAAAAAAAAAAAAAAAAAGAGAGCATAACAAAGGAGGAGAGGAACAAAGTAGGAGAGGAAGTACCTTGTAAACAATTCCAAATCCACCTTGTCCAAGCTTATTAACATCAGAAAAGTTGTCTGTTGCGGCGCTAACTGTATCAAAGTTGTACTGCAAGGATTCCACACTGCTAATTCCGTCCCCACTCCCAGATTCTGAAGAGTATATAGAACCAGAATAAAGTTACATAAAAGCAAAACATTTTTGCTATTATCAGTCTATTGGGCTGATGATAATCACATTAGAAGACAAGAAAAATACATATTTTTAGTATCTTTCATACCCTTTAATATATATTCACACATTCAATATTGTCAGTTCATTGGGCTGATATAAGAATTTTCCAAAGCCAAAATACAAAAACGACTCCTGCGAGTGTCAGATCAAAAAAAGATGGGAAGTATTATTGCCTACGTGTTTAATTGTGGCCCAAGTGTTACATATGGGAAGCTCATTGTATTTTATGCTCCATGTTTTGCTTTTTCTTTTTGACAAGTGGTATACATGAAGCTATGGGAAAGTTAGTCTAACAGTAAATTCAAAGACGGTCCATAACCATGAACTAGAAACGCCTTTGACGGGACTCAAACCCTGACTTGGCCTCTCACAAGAGAAGAACCTGTTAATACCATTGGATTACAAGTACAATGGTATTTTTATGCTTTTTCATATGGATGAGATTGATCATACTTTATGGTGCTCGATTTACATGTACATATAATAATCCCATTCGTTTCAGGGTTTTAAATTTTGGATTCTAATCATTATTCTATTTTTCTCTAATCATTACTCTCATTTTTTCTTTTTTTTTCTCTCTCTCTCAAATCATTATCCCTATTTCTAATCATTACTCTATTACTCTCTACACGCATTACTTATAAATCCAAATCCGAATCTAATCATTACCTCTATTTTCAATCATAGTCTGATGGTGTTTGAAATGTCTAAATGTGTAAGAAATTGTTGGTTTTCCCAACCCATTCTAGAATTTCTTGAGAGAAATCGAAAAATTAAGGTCCCGTTCCGATTTTAGAAATAAGTACTTATTTTTTAAATTAAAGATAATGTATTGTAAGAGAATGACCTATCTTGAAAAACATGAATACATACTTATCTTTTAACATAAGAATGTGGAACACACCCTAATAAAGTTGTAGACAAAAACTATCTTAATTAAAACTTACCTTCAACATATGTCCTTGGCTTCCCCAGGTAGTCCCCCTGCTTCCCCAGGTGGTCCCCCTGGTTCTTCTTTCTTAATATGATGAAAAAGGAGACAATGACAAGTATCACAAATGTAGTTACCGAAGCAACAACAATGATGATTGTTCGCGTTCTAGTGCCCTGATCATCTGCAAAAAATCATTAATCTATTCTCAACATATCTATTTTTAAAAAACAAAATAAGATTCTTCAAGTTGTAATCCAGCTTCTACAATATACCATATGAACGAATCTGATCACCAAACTAGCTAGAGTTGGAATGGGCTCAGATATGACCTGACTGCACCTCGCGTGCTGTCCATGGTCGAATTGGAGACTTGTCTGTGGAAGAACAAAATTTAGGCTTACATACCTGGAAAACCCCCAAGGAAAGACACGTTGTCATACCGGAAATTGCAACTGGTCTTAAGCACTCTCCCACCCACCGGCCCGAAACCGCAACAATTAGGGATATCCTCGATAGCCTGCTGAAGACAATCGTCGCAATCCTGTTTGGACAAATCAGGCATGCACTGGGTAAATGCATATATAGGAACGTTGTCCGGGCCGGGAGCGTTGTCCGAAGCAAACTTTCGACCAGTCCCATCTTCTGCAACCCGGACTCGTAGACTGTTCAACAGCTTCCTCAGCGCGTCCGTGAATGGTTCTGCGCTTGTCGCATTTTTTTGAGCGTTCCACCTAAAAACTCTCGGATCGCTCGCCATAACGCCTTTCATTGCCATGCGCAAGTACCGCAACATACAGTAGTCGTACCATATGATTCCCTCCATGTCGTCAGGATCGTACTCCGATCAGGCCATCCTGTTGGCGCCCTGCGGTCGGTACAAGATCCGATCGAGCACAGAAGTCGCATCTTTGACACACTCACGACACGTATCGGGCTCAACGTCGGCTCTGCATAGCACCATTGCGTAAACCGTGTCCGAATTTACTCCATATGAGGAATAGGAGTAACCGCATTCGTATTCGTTTGTCTGAGTGGAGAGGGAGGATAGGAGGGTGTCGCGGTTGAATGTATTACTACTACTACTGTAATTACAAAAGTAGTCTATCATTCCATTGGAGGATATGAAGGAAACCAAGTTTATGAGAATTACTTGAGAAAGGAAGAAGAGAGATCTGAAAACATCCATTTTCTTTGTAGAGGATGAAGGTTCTAATTAATAATACTTGAGTAAGGTTCTTTGGATTAAAACTTGTATAAAAGGAACTCTGGATCGATAAGGTGCTGCAAAAGCTGTCCACATAAATGTGTTGGAAAATGGGCACCCTAAGAAACTCTTTATTTGTTTCCTTTCAAAGAGCACCCTAAGACTATTTGGCTTCAGGGCTTTTTTAGAGTATCCATTGAAAGACTTTGAAGTCAAAAATTTATTACAACCATTTATGATGAAATGGTCAGAAAAATAATATCTTTGCACCGGTTCAAACAAATTGAAAATTGAAAAACTTATTTTTTTAACTATATTTTTTAATATATATAGGGAAAAAAATGGAAAAAAAAACAGTAGGATTAATTTGTAACTATATTTTTTAATATATAAACGGTGAAAAAAATAAGCCTTTCATTTTTCAATCCGTTTGAACCGGTGCAAAGATGTTATTTTTCTGATCATTTCATCCTAAATTGTCATAGTAAAATTTTGGCTCCAAAGCCTTTTAATGGACACCCTAAGAGAGCCCTGAAACTAAATAAAGAGTCTTAAGGCGCTCGTTGAAAGGTCTTAAAGCCAAAAAATTTACCACGTCTATTTAGGATGAAATGATCATAAAAATAACATCTTTGTACCGGTTCAAACGAATTGAAAATTGAAACATTTATTTTTTTACACTGTTTATATATTAAAAAACAGAGTTAAAAAAATAAGTCTTTTAATTTTCAATCCGTTTGAACTGGTGCAAAGATGTTATTTTTCTGATCATTTCATCCTAGTGGACGTAGTAAAATTTTGGTTCCAAGGCCTGTCAATAGACACCCTAAGAGAGTCTTAAAACTAAATAAAGAGTCTTAAGGTCCTCGTTGAAAGGTCTTAGAGCCAAAAATTTACCACGACCATTTATGATGAAATGATCAGAAAAATAACAACTTTGTACCGGTTCAAACGGATTGAAAATTGAAACACCTATTTTCTTTACACCGCTTATATATTAAAAAATATAGTTAAAAATTAATCAGATTGTTTTTTTTCATATATATATATATATATTAAAAAATATAGTTAAAAAACTAAGTTTTGCAATTTTCAATCCATTTGAACCAGTGCAAAAATGTTATTTTTCTGATCATTTCATCATAAATGTTCGTAATGAATTATTGGCTCCAAGGTTCAATGGGCACCCTAAGATAGTCCTGAAACTAAATAAAGAGTCTTTCGGTGCTCGTTGAAATGTCTTAGAGCCAAAACTACTACTATTTAGGATGAAATGATCAGAAAAATAATATCTTTGTATCGGTTCAAGCTAATTGAAAATTAAAACACTTATTTTTTTACACCGTTTATATATTAAAAAATATAGTTAAAAATTAATCCAAATGTTTTTTTTTCCAATAAAGGGCGCACCCAATTTTACCAAATTTCAGGGACATGTGCCCACAGACACAGTGCAGGCTCGGCACCGCTTTGCCCTGGTGATGAATTAGAAGCCTACAGTGGCAAATGGAGCCATGGAGGCTTGAATATTCAAAACAGGCCACTGTAAAGGACGTTCGTAAGTTGGATGAATTTGAACATGTCCATGCCGCCATTTTTATGTTTGGGCGATTGTTCCCCCCTTTCGGTGATGAATTTGGGAGGCAAAAATTCATCTTTGGAAGAGCTAATTAGAAAACTTAAGTGTTACTAGAATTTTTCAATTTATACCATGGATGGTCAAAGTAGAAAACTTAACCATGGAGTATGAGTTCAAGCCAGTCATGGCTATGAATTTTTGATGGTCGAGAGATAGATTCTCTGAAGCTATTGATATTGGCTTTGGTTGAAATACACCCAGTGATTAGTTTATGCCATCTATTCCACCATTGATCTTTGGCTGGTGCAATATTTTTCTGTCGAGTACTATACAAATGGCCAACTGTAGTGTTTAAAATGGCTCGCTGTATAGCCTCTGATATCTATTTGGCCAAAGTTTCCTTCAAGGAACTAATCGACAGAGGCATGTTATTCTCGATAGTTGTATTAATTAAGCCTTTTTGTTTTGTTTTTGGTTAGGCAATATATATCAGCCGGGTTAGTGGGGATGTTAGGGTTAGCAAAGGGGGTTCAAAGGCTAACCATAACCCTGACCCCTAAAGGGCCGGCCCCCTATGGAAAAGTGAAAAGGTTGGTATAAAATTTATCTAAAACTCTTTGAGAGTTGGGGGTATAAATATTTACACCGTAAAATGTTATTGCCAATCGATATCGATCTATAGATGTGTTATTTAAAACTAGTTAAATTATTCACTTGGGTTTTGGGTTAGCCCTTCACCCTATTGAATAAGGGAGGGCATTGTTTATGCCATATATTCACCACCTGTCAATGATTGACCGGAAGGTGGTGATTATGAGAATGCTTCCTATTTTATTTTATTAATTCATATTAATAATATAACTAGTTTTATATTTCCTTCATTTGCTTGTATATTAGTGAAGTACATGACACTTGACTTGCTCCTATACATTTTGAAGTTAAAAAGACTCTTGGCATGCTCCTACACATCCGAAAGTTGAAGGGGAGTGGGAAGTTATTTTGACATGTGGAAGCAAATGATTGAATGAGGACTAGTGGAGAAGTTAGAAAGTTAATTCTTACACATTTGTTATTTTCTATAGATAGTCTTTCAAGACTTCATTGTAAACTCTGTCCAACAAATTAAAGTCTATCTTTATTTGTCTTACTAACCAAATTTTGGGTTATAATTACGATCTTCGATATATCGCTCCTAAGGATAGATTGATCGTTGGAGATTGATGGAAGAATCTTTTTCATTCTTCTTCAACTTGTAAACTAGTTTCTCTCTCATCTTTTGTGTCGATTTTGTTCTTGAAGAGGGGCATGTCTAGCATCAATTGTTTTCTTTTACGTGTTGACATGCTTCTCTCTTGCTACCAATTTCACATTTCACTTGACTGGCATTTCTCTTTCAGTGAAGTCCTGAAATACAGCATGGAACCACGGATTCACCTTTGGAGAAAAGCCGCATCGCCCTTTTCTTTTGTTGTTGGCTTGTTGCCTTTGTTTTCTTTCTCTGTCGAGTCGCTCCAGAGAACTAAAATATGGTAAACACCCCGCTCACGAGAACCGTAACAATTACAATGCACCTATTGATAATATGCGATATCAGGTTGATTAACAGCGGGCCTACCAGGTAAAACGCGTCGCTGGAGTTATTAGAATTATTAACTATACTCACTACACAGCTAAATAGATTTGAGGGGTATAATTGGTATAATGCGGGAGGGAGGAGCAGCCGTAGGCTAGGGTTAGGTTTTTGTTGCCGGTGCCGTGTTGGAAAAAGGTGGGGTCGAGGGTGGTGTTGAAGAAACTGGTGCGACAAAGTGGTGGTGGAGAGGTCGGAGCAAGAGAGGGTTAGGGTTTGGTGAGTTGGGTTGAGGGTGAGGACTTGATAGGTGAGTGAGTAGGCGGTTAACTCGGCGCGGGTTTGGGTGCAAGTGAGGTGGAATTGGGGTAGGCCGCAGTGGGAGGCAGGGGCGGACCCAGGATTTAGCGTCACTGGGATCAAATTATCTACAACAGATACACAATAACTAATATCAGCGCATGTTGTGCACAACTATCAAGAAAAAAAATAGAGATAAAGAAGGGTTTTTTCAAGAGAGCTAGAGATAGGTAGGTAAATAGATTTGGTCCCGTCCTAAATAATAGGATTTTTCAAATTTGAAGTTATCTTATTGTTGGGGCCAATAAGATTTAAAATAGGTAAAACATATATAAGTATGTTTAGAGTCATTCCAAACTATGCCACATGTCAATGAAGTTTTTCATAGAAAACCCCCCTCTAATACTATATATAGTATGGATACTAAAAAAAAGAGATCAATTCATAATAATAGATAAACAAAAGGTGGAAATATCAATCCATAACATATTGTTTGATTCCCAACTGATCCCGACGATTTTTCATTTTTTGAAATTGATTCCCAATAGTATCATTTTTAACCTATCAAAAATCTATTGCTCAATGTACACAAAATTCCAAGTCAAAAATTAGATTAAACCAATGTAGGTATTAGGTAGCGATAAAGAAAACTGAAGCAAAAAAGAACTATTGCATAGTTAGTAGTACAATGCCAAAAAAAAATATTACAGATTCACAATCATACATATAATTAATCAAATTTGTCTCAAATTGATCTAAATTTTTATTTTAAATTATCAAGGTTTAGAATTGAAACGTTAATTTAATGCATCTTACATTTTAAAAAACAAATAGGCAAGTTCACTTTTTGGAACTGCCTTTACTATTCTGGCCCTTTTTCAGAGAGAGAGAGAGAGAGAGAGAGATAGATTGTACTGTAAGTGTTATTGATTGAAAGGGATGGTGGGACCACATTGGCACAGTGGGTAAAAAGTTGGGCAATTTTGTAATTTTTGTAGAGTATTTAGGGCAAGATATAAAAGGGAGAGATAGGATCTTGGGGCAAAATTACTAAAATGCCTAGAAATCTATGTATATCTCTGTGGAGAAATTTTATCTAGTGAGGTCAATTGACCCACCTTGCCACTACATGCATCCGCCCCTGGGGGGGGGGGGGGGGGTGTGAAGGGGTAGGTGAGGTTGTGGAGGGGGCCACAAAGGAAGTTTGTGGGGCAGTTAGGGATGGTGGCAGAGGTGGTGGTGGTGAGGAGGAAGAGGAGGAGGGCAACGAGGGGTGAGGAGAGAAAGGGAGGCATTTGGGGAGGAAAGAGCGAAGTGTCATGGTGGAGTAGATGAGTGAAGGGGAGACGTGGGGCCACCTGATCAGCTGTGTTGGACGAGAAATTATTCGTTGCCCTTGGGGCAACACATAGGTGGTGCCTTCCACCAATTAGAATTTGGCCAACTGAATTTGTGTCAGACTTTTGCGGGGGAGGAGAAATTATTCGTTGCCCAGACGGATTAAAATTTAAATTTGGAACACTGACTCACGTTCTTCTCTAAAATAAATTAAGTATTCTAAATTTCAATCCGTTTGAATGGGTGAGAATATTTTATTTTTTTGATCATTTAATTCTAAAGGGTCATAATTAAATTTTGACTATAGAGCTCTCGTTGATTAACCCTAAGAAAGTCGTAGAATCAAATATCTCTTAGAACTAACCAATGAGAGCCCTAGAGTCAAAATTTAACTATGACCATTTAGAATTAAATGATTAAAAAAATAAAATCTTCTCACCCATTCAAACGGATTGAATTTGGAGCACTTAATTTTTTAACCATATTTTTTAATATATAAACTGCAGGTTGAAAAATTAAATGTTCCAAATTTCAATCTGTTTGAATGGGTGAAAAGATTTTATTTTTCTAATTATTTAATTCTAAAGTGTCATAATTAAATTTTGACTCTAGGGCTCTCGTTGGTTAGTCATAAGAGATATTTGATTCTACAACTTTCTTAGGGTTCAACGAGAGCCCTATAGTCAAAATTTAATTATGACATTTTCGAATTAAATTATCAAAAAAATAAAATATTCTCACCCATTCAAACGGATTGAAATTTGGATTAGAGAAGGCTGTGTGTAGTGGGAGATCGAGAAAAATGTGTGTCAGTGTTCCAAATTTAAATTTTAATCCGTTTGGACAACGAATAATTTCTCCTCCCCCGGCAAAAGTCTGACACAAATTCAATTGGTGGAAGGCATCACATGTGTGTTGCTGTAGAGACCCGTAAAATTTTTAATTATTGAAATGTTTATTAATTGGCAAAAAAAAAAGGTTTATTTAGTGATTATTTGAATTAAGGATTGAAATGAGGGAATTGAATCTTGAGGGAGTGGGTGTGTGATTAAAAGATATAGGAGTATATATAGGATGGGTGTGTGTGTAGGAGATTATATATCTCCTCTCCATTCTCTCTCTACCGTCCCTCTCTCCCTCTCTCCACCGAAAATCCCCTCTCTCTCCTCCTCTCACCCAAAAACTCCTCCAAGACCTCAAGAACCTTGAAGATCAACCATCCTTCGGCCTTCCAATCGCGTTCTCGAGCTCAAAATTTCGTGGGTCAAGCTTGGAGGGAAGGTCTTGGTCAATTTCGGAGCTTTGGAGGTCTCGGGTTCGTTTGGGCTTCGACCAATCGCTTGGGTCTCGTTCGAATCACTTGAGGTAGGGATTTCTTACTCTCTCTATGTGTTTATGGGTTGATTATGTGCCTTGATCGTGCTGTGGTTCGTTGTTGTTGTTCGGATTTCGTTGTTGAAAAGTTGAAAATCTGCAGAAAAGTTCCGTGGGATTGATACCCTCAAAAGGGGTATCGATACCCCTCTCTTCTCTGGACCAGATTCTGGCCAGGTTTTGATACCGCCGTCTGGGGTATCAATACCCCCTTTTTGTTCCGGACAGATTTGGTTCCTTTGTTCTTTTTCGTGCTCGTTGAACCTCGAATGCTTCAAATATCTTTTGAATAGCTTCAATTCACTTCTAAACTTGATTGTTTGTACCTCGAGATATTCAATGACCAATCGATCTCTTTGGGCTCTCGTCGTAGCTTAGAAAAGTGTAAAATTAAATGATTAGGACACTCGTACATTATTTGTGCCTTTGGTTGATTGGAGTAGATGTTGCGACATGTCTCATTGATTGATATAGACTTGTTAAGTACTATAGCATGGCGTAGTGATGGGTGGAGTGGCGGACACCGTGGAGTTGTTATCGAATATCGTCGGTTATCAAGTATATCGTAGGGTGCATGGTTGGTCGATAGGAGTTTGCCTAGTGGTCCGGAAGAGAATAGGTTAACTTGTATCTCCGTGCCTCACTTTGATTGATTATCCTAAGTTCATTTGGTATTCGTTCTATAGATTCTTGTTTAGAACCTAGGGTGGCATGTCGAGGAGTTGTTGTGGGATTGGGATGAGACGTAGGGCGTCGTGACGGACTTTAAGGGATAACGTGAACCTAAGGTATTTAATAATGTACAAAAGGACATGTTGTGAGTGTGTAATACCGTGAATGATGATGAATGATAGACTATGATCTTGGGAAAACGTGTGCTTATGAGTTTGTATACATTGTTGTAATGATATAAGAACGAATGTGACTTGGAAAGTGACGTCTGCTTCTAAACGGTTTGATAATGCTTTTATGTTTATATGAATTGTAAAGTTTGAATTGAGGGTCCTGCAACGCAAGGTGTGGTAATGCGGAGACTCTAGAGGGCCCGCAACGCAAGGTGTGGTAATGCGGAAACCCAGGTGAAGAGAATTCAATGTGACGCAAGGGGTGGTAACAATTGAATGTCTCGCTTGATGAAGAGAATTATGGTTGACTATGGAAGTTTGTGTTGACGCTTGGATTATTTGTTAATTAAGATTGTCGCTGCTGAAAAAGTGAATGAAAAGTTGATTCTATTGAGATTTTATTAAAGAAAGTAATTTGTTTGTAAAGAGGATTTTTATTGAAAATCCTCCGGTATTCTTGAGCGAATCAATGGATCCGGTATTTGGGCACAAATCAACGGATTCCGGCATTCAAACTTGAATCAACGGAGTTTGACCCGAAGTGGTCTTGAGTTTTCCCCAAAAATTGTTTTGGAAATCAAAATTGAAGTTTTATGGAAAAAGGGTTTGATGACGAACAAGGTGAAAACAAGAAAGATTGTGGTATCATACGAGAAACGATGAGATGATTGTGGATTGATTATTGATTGATGTAAACTGATGCGAGTTTATTAAAGTTGATAGTTTGATGTGAGAATAGCAAGAATATTTATAAGAAGTATAGAATGTTGTAGTCGTGGTCCGATTGTTCTTGGTGGTTAATCATTGTATCTCGTAATCACTTATTGACACTCATTCAGTCTCGGTTCATATGTCATCGCATGTTCATATAGCTTGAGTATAGAGATTTCTACTGGGCTAGTGTAGCTCAACAAAATCCTTCTTTTCAGGTCTAAATGCCGGGCAGTAGATTACATGCTATGCTGTGATTGGACTTGAAGTTTTGGAAGCTAGTTAGACTTAGTTACTTTTTCTCATCTATGTAATAGACTTACTTTCGGTTAAAAATGACTCTGTAACCTATTCACTTTTGAGTCATCTTTGGACTTAAATTTGTGATTTTCTAAACACTTGTGCTTGTATTTAAGTTAATTTGGGCCGTGGTGCCAAGATTGTAATTCTTTAAACTTGGGAATTTGGTTTGTAAATTGAACAGGTGGGAAATCATTTTGGGTATTATTTACCTTATGTGAGAATCTTTTATCGAAATGACTTATATATTTATGTTTAAAATCGAGGGCGTGACAGTTGCCCCAAGGGCAACGAATAATTTCTCGTGTTGGACCCACAAAACAAAAGGCGCCGGCCATTACTTTATTGCAATTAAAGTGAGGAGACGGCCCGTTCCAGCGCCCATTATAAATACTTAATTTTTAAAAAGATAATTTCAAACTAAAAAATAATATGTTTATGCAATATGCAAATAATTTTTCAAACAAAATGGATCTTGTTTAATAGATCTCATTGAGATCTTTTGAGCGATGCACAAAAAATTAAAAAATTATTTTTCATTTATATTATTTTTGAGTTTAAAAATGTGAAATAAGTACTTATTTTTTAAGAAGGTATTCTGAAACGGAGTTTAATCAGACTTATGGCTAAAAAAAGACAAAAACAAAGGAGGCTAGGGACTTTTTGTTTGAACAGCCAAGGAGGCTTTCATTGCTCCCAGTTCAAATTAATTTAGAATTAAGAATGTTCCAATCAACCTAAAAGTTGTGGAGTACAATTTTTTGTTTTATCCTTATTAGGGACGCCTACAGAATTTTAAGTTAACATGCTAAAATATTTAACCTCATTAAAAACGGATGGCCATAGCCACAAATTATTCACTTATCCAACCGCACTCTTGTCGGAAGGAAAATATTTGTTTAAAGCATGAATGCTTTGTTTGGTTTGTGTTTTGAAATTTTTTTAAAAAATAATATGAGTAATCAGTGGAGAAAAATAGAAATAGAAATATTGAAAGTATGAAGAATTTTTTGAAAAATTCTTTTTGAGAAGGTAGAAGAACAAAGCATAAAGAACCGAAAATTCTAGCTGCTTTGGGAAAAATCTGCCGACATTACAAGTTGGCCTAGAAATATCTATGCAATCAGTTTGAATCTAGTCCCCAATTGATTTCGTTGATCGATCGAACTTTGTTCACAGAAAAATTACCGTCGACTTAACAAATTATTTCGAGGTTAATCATTGTGACAGAATTTTAAGACAATTCTTTGAATATCATATTTTTTATAATTTGGTTAAAAACGGGTTATCAATGAAAGCAACTCAAAAAGGTCAAATATTTAGCCTTTTCAAGACATTAATCAATCTAAAATTGATCCATTATTTTTATACAGTAACTTGTTCAATTATTCTCGTCAAGAAGAAAAACGTTCAAAAAATTTACTATAAAAGCAAAATAAGACCAAACTCGAGAATACATGTAATGTATGCTATGCTAACTAACACATAGAACGTACGTACCTGCTGGAATTTCAACTGCTGGTGGAATTTCAACTGGAACTGCTGGAATTTCACCAACGAAAGGGTGAAGCTCAAATCGAAAATGACAACTCGGTCTAATAATCCTTCCGCCAGCCGGCCCATCGCAGCACTCCTTGAAATCCGTGATATCAATAGCCCCCCGAATGCAATCGCTGCAATTCTGTTCGGATATATCCGGCGTGCACTGCGCAAGTGCATAGACGGTCTGAGAGTCCGGGCCCGTTGCGTTTCCCGATGCAAACTTGAGAATGGACCCGCCCGACGCGGCCTTGTCCCCGAGACTCTGGAGCAACTTCTCCAACACGCCCTTGAATTGCTCCACGCTCGTAACGTTTCTTTTATCGTCCCACACGGGGTAGCTCGGTTCAGTTTTCAAAATCCCCTTCACCGGCATTTTCGTGTACCGCAACATGCAATCGTCGTACCATCCGATCGCTTCCTTCCCTTCCGGGCAAAGTTCCTTGAGCTTGGTGGTAGCGTTGTTAATGCACTTGCGACAGAACTCGGCGTCGGGTCTGCACAGCACGAGCGCGTAGACCGTGTCGGGATTTTCGCCGGTTGAGGAAGTGTAGAAGCCGTATTGATCCGTCTTGTTGGCGAGAGTGGAGAGGAGAGTGTCGCGGTTGGTTTGGTATGCGCTAGTAATAGTATTGTCTTTACAAGAGTGGCTTAGGAAGTTCGGCTGGGCAACTGTGAGAGAAACAAGATTTATGAGAACTATGTGAGAAAGGAAGAGTGTTCTCCGAAAACCCATTTTCAGAATTGTACAAATGATGGATTTGAATGATTTGTTGGTTAATGTGAAATGCAATGTTGCTTTGGTTCTTGTAAGTTATATATATACTAGCAAGTTCGCGGCCTTAAAATCTCGAGGTTGAAGGAAAAATTTTTGGATGCCGGGTGGGTACTACGTGGGCATGCCCATGTGGTGTCCGAACAGCGTATTTAGACCGTTCAAAATTGTGTTGGATGGTTCAAATTGAAACCCTCTCTCTCCTCTCACCCGACATTCTCTCTCATTTTTCTCTCTTCAAATTTGAGCCGTCCAAAACCGGAATGCATGACTGGGATGCATTGCTCGGGCACCACCGCACTGAAAAATTTCTTAGGTTGAAGTGACAATAAAGTACTAGCTAGTACTAGTATTAAGTTAGGCAGGAGTATGCAAGGACTTTTCTGGTGGCTGAAGTGTGGCGAAGTTTCCTTCAAAATGAAAGGCGGCCGCAGCATTATATGGACACCCCTTTATCTTGGTTATATCACTAATACTCCCTTAAATTTAAATATTATGAACAATGACTCACACCACCTAATCTATTTATGCTAACTAATCGCACCCGTTCCCTTGGGGAAATCGTGAGATGTGGTGCTTTCTATGGCACCAGTTAGGATTTGGATCTTTTCATACAAAGTATGGTAAGGAAAAAACGTTATTAAGTCCATCACCACTACAAACACCATATCTCTCTCTCTCTCTCTCTCTCTCTCTCTCTGAAAACACAAAATTCAAAAATAAAACCCAAAAGACAAAAGTGTGTACCTCTTGCTCGTCAATATCAACTCTACAACTTCTAAATATAATGTCGTAGGTTTCCTCATTCCAAAATCTCTAATGCAATCTAACTTTAAATGCCCAAGACCCCCTCACATAAGACGAGTAGAAGAGAAAGAACAAAAGACAAGAGAGGCTAATAATTTTACACATGCATGACACATGCATGTTATGTGCACATGCATGACACATGCATGAGAGTTTGAGGTATATATAGAAAGAGTGAGAAGTGGGAATGACACATGCATGTTATGTTCATGTTGAGTAGTGGATTTGGCTTTTTGTTAACAAGTTAGGAAATTTTACCAATTACATGTTGATTTGGGGATGTTATTGTCCATTTTGAAGTTTGCGAGATGTCTGCAGTACATGCCAATATATAAGGGGGCATCTATGTAATCTAGCCTCAAAGTATTGAAGGCCTTCGAAAAGAGATAATTATCCCTCCTCCTTATTGGTCCTTTGGGAGTTTCAATTTGTATTGATTAAATTTACATTCACATTTAATGCCATCAATTGCTTTCTGTTCATATTCTATCTGCTTTGTAATACTTAAATTTATTTATAGCATATACTCCCTCCGTCCCAACTTCTTGATCCTACTATATAGTTTTACGTGCAATTTTCAGTTGCTTATATCTCTCAGTGTATATTATTATTTTATGTTTTTGAAAACAATGTTTTATAGAAATAATTAAAATCTATCAAATAAGATCCTTATTGCTTATTTTAAACAATATACATTGAGAGATATGAGCCATTAAAAATTACATGTAAAACCATAGTAACCAAGAATTTGGAACGGAGGGAGTATTTTTTATGAAAATATTTTTTTTAACGGAGGTTCCGTGAACAAGTGTTTACGGAGGTGAATCGCGTGCGTTTGTTTTGGTTTTGGACGGTGCAGATTTAAATGAAACTTTTTCGGGAAAGATTTTTTCTGAAAAAGTTTCATTTAAATCCTGACCGTCCAAAGCTGAAACGGACGGTCACGATGAAGTGCCTTTGTGAATGTCTCATTCACGGCTCCCTCCGTAAATAAGATATCATCGAATTTTCACTTTCATTTTTAGAAAAGGATCAAAATTTTGTACTATCCCAAAGTAGAATAATGGAGTAACAATTTGAAACGGATTGAGGACATGATAAGAACAAAGTCTTTTGTTGATTAAAGTCTGGAGCCTTTTTTTTTGCAATCATTCTACCGCCAAACTCAAATACAAACCAAATCATACATCCACATCACAATAGGGGTGGATCCCACACACACTACACCCAATGTGTGTGGGACCCACCCCCCTATTGCGAGTGTAGGTGTGTGATTGTGTGTGTATTTGAATGTAATGTTAAAATTATTGTTTTTTTGGGTGCATTTACGTAGCAAGTCTAACCATGGAGTAGACTTGGAATTGTCGATGACGACTTGGAAACAAAAGGCCTTCTAAAGCCTTCATGGGACCCCATTGCCTTGAAGTAGACTTGGAATTGTCGAGGAGGTCAAGGAAACAAAGGCCTTCGAAAGGGTAGGTGCTCGATCAACCGTGGCGTGCCGTGTGCTACTTCGCTGTGAATGGACCGGACGGATCACAGGTTGAACCGTGATTCAAACAGAATTTAGCCGGGACATCATAACAATCTATCAATATCATATAGGAATGTAGTCCACCTTCTAAATCCTCCAAACCTCCAATCCTAATTTTCTAGATTTTCCATTTTTTTTAAAAATAAAAAAACCCACGTTTCACACACTTATTATATTTTCCATAAAAAAAAAAAAGAAACCACATCACTATCACAACTCCCCACGTTCACCCCTGACTCCGGCATACATCTCCTCCCTGTCTCTCTCTCTCCCCCTCTACACTCCTTAACCGCCCCAACACCATGCCTCTCTCCCACACCCCCACCCCTCCCCTCACTTTTTCCCTGCAACTTCTCCTCAGTACTTTACCTCTTCTTTACTTTTTTAACTCTCACCATTTCCGTACATTTGCTGAAAAGGTAAGTCCATCATCACATCTTTGTCATGTATCTTCACAGTTTTCCTACATTCCCTCTCCTAATTAATTGTGTTTTGATTTTTTTGTTTTTCAGATTCCAAAAAGGGAAGATTAACATACAATTGCTGACAAAGTAAGTCGTTCACCACATTTTCGTCATGTATCTTCACTATTTTCCTACATTCCATCTCCTAATTAATTGTGCTTTTATTTTTTTGTTCTTCAGATTTTGAAAGCAAGAAGCTATATTCACCAACTACAATAACAACACCAAATTGCGTCATCGTTCAATTTGTTAGAACATTTGGTTTCACTTCTCCATTCACCACAAAGGTTACAAAAATTCATGTACTTACGTACTTTTCCTGTCTCCTTGGTTTTTTAAATCTTACTGGGTATTATCTCATACTGTGCCCAGTATTAAATCTGCATATGTGTGTTTGATGTAAAACTCAATAAAACAGTAGGAAAACCAAATAAGATCGACTTTTACCCGTTCAACGGATATAACGGGTAACGGACAATAATAAATTACCCATTAGTGTTAGGCAGGTTGATATATGGATACAACAATTACTTTTTATAGGTAATTGTCCATTCATAAACCATTCACATCTATCAATTACTTTTTATAGGTAACCGACCGCGTGAAGACCGTGTCGTGGGGCCTACCTCGGTGGTCCGGGCTCATTACCCAACTTATGGATGTGGATGTTGTCCACTATTGATACCAATTGATGGGCACCGACCGCGTGAAGACCATGTCGTGGGACCTACCTTGTGGTCCCGCACGATTACATTCTGAGGATAATAACGGTACATTGTATTAAGCAATTGCAGTTATTCGATTGTGTTGATTTTTTACAGAATTAAATTAAAAAAAAAAAACCAACTAAATTTAATGATCGGTTTGAATTATTCGTGCAGAATCTAAAAGTGGATCCCGCAACCCATCCTTACACTATTAGTATCTTAGTATTTTCGGGATGATAATTTTAGGATACGAATTTGAGCACAATTGTGTACATAAAGTTTGTGTTCGAAACCGTTTGATTTATGTTGACCATGCTTCTAATAGCTCTGGGCATAAATGGTTTTACCGTTTTAATCCTAAAACTGGGGCTAGGGTTGAAAACCGGTTGTTAGTTAGGGTTCAAGAGGAGATCGAAAAAGATGGAGGAAGACAGCGACGACGAAAGAAGGGAGGCAGCAATAGCGTCGACGCCACCTCTGCAACCCAATTTCAATCCTTCTGGGATCACGCATGCCCAACTCACCAAATTCCAAGTACTTACAAACCCTAATTTGGTCCTTTACTTTCTTGAATTTCGATTTATGTGCAGCTGTCAGATGAAGAAATTTAAAGATTCTTTATTATTTATATACCAACCTATTTGATTAATATGTGTGGTATTTGCCTAATGTCGGAATTGAATTTGTTTTCAAGATTAACTTTTATTTCTTCTTATAATTCGCTTGGGACTTAGAGGTTAGACCAAGAATCTGTTAACAACACAAATGCAGCGGTGAAGGAGGCAATTAACTCAGAACTTCTCTGGCGGTAGTTTCATTTCTTCTTTCAGTTTTATACTCCTGTTAAAGATGCATAGAAAAGCAAATTTAAAAAAAAAGATGCATAGAAAAACAAGCACGTCTACTTTTACAAGTTGTTGCTCGAAGTTTGGATTTGATGGGCTTGACATGATCTATTTTGGTGTTTATGCATCCATTGGCACTTTGTAAAGTTTGATTTTGTTACTCAATGGATGTGTTGTTGGTTTTGTAGAAATAGTTAGAGTAAATGCACTTCATTGCACATTGTTGTTGGTCCCTTTTGGGAGTTTTAACTTAAATGGACATACACTAATGCATGTCTCCTTAGAATGTTAGCTTTGATTTCCCATATGGCCCCTTGGTTCTTTATGAGATTTGGTTTTTGAAAATTTAAATACTTCTTCGCTTCCCTTTTCGAAGAGAACAAATAATGTGGGACATTCCAAAATGGAATAGGATTAACATTGAGGGACAAGGTATCAAAACCTTTTCAATTGGACACTCAGGGACACTATAGACTATGCTCAAGAGTCAAGACACCCCAAGGAGATCTCGGGACACTCTACAGACACTCGCAGTCGCAGGAAATATTAATGTGAGAACCCCGTTCCAAATTAATCTCGCGATACTTGTTGTATATTTGGTGTGCCTGGCTCATCGGATATCTGAGGTTGGAGTTGATTTACGTTGACAAGGGTTTTTCTTTGTCCTTCCGGGCAAACTTTCTCTGTGGAAAGCAACCTTAGCCTTCCAATAATTTTCCACTTTAACTTCACGTCACACATTTAATTTGATCATTTTATAAAGTTGCGATTGTTTTCTTTTTCCTTTTACAGTGGAGCAATTTTGAGATAAGGTATGGCTAAGCTTCTCCGAGCATGGGATAAAGCTTGATGTTATGTAAACGTCCTTATCGATATCTGATTGAACTAATTTTTTATTAGAACCTTAAATAAAGTATTTTAAACAAAAATAAAATGAGCGGTTCCGATCATCTTTGTGAAATTCGATACGAGTCCCAAAGGCATATGTACACGCAGTATGTACTCAAACGTATGTATTCATAGCAGCTTTGTTTAACAACACATAGAACGCAAACCAGCAATCCAAGCTAGACAACCTGTGCGTCAAAATCGTGTCAAATTATGCACCTCCAAAACAATTTGGCACTCTATCAGTAGACCATATCTCATTACTCAGTATAGATTACATTTTTGCTTCTAAAAATCTATCCACTGCCGCGCGTACGTATGTTCACTGTGAAACTACAATGAAAAGGCTTTAGTGTTTTGGTTTTCTAGGAATATTCAGAACCTTCATCTCTATTGCTTCTTTTTTTTTCAGAAATAATTAATGTGAACGCAAGGGGAGAGAAGAGAAAATTTTCTCTTCAATTGTTTGGTTTGAGAAGAAAGAAGAGAGAACATGGCAAAATGCTGTAAATTCTTCTCTAAACTTTTTTTAATATTTTCCTTTAAAATTATTTTTTTGTTCTTTTTCCTTTATTTCCAGAAGTTCCAAACGAAACGTAGGGTTTGCAGCTGATTTTGGAAAAGGATTTTTAGTCTTTATGTCTAGCAAACTTTCCCTATTTGCATTCCAATAATTTTCCACTTTACGTCACATCCTACATTCACTTTACTAAAGTAGTCCTTGCTGTTGTAGTGCAGCCCGCAGTGTGCAAATTTGAATAATTCATTGCGCAGATAAAAAAATCCAATTTGTCCATTGTCAATATAAACGGCCAAATTAAACGCACTATACTCTACAGTGCGAGGTGCACTACAACATAGTGCGGGTTGTAATACAGCATTCCCAAACCCGTCTTTGCCTTCACTTCCTTTACACGATGGAGCAATCTTGAAAGTAAATAGGTATGGGGCAAGCTTCTCCCAAGTGGGCCAATCATTCCAATAATTTTCCACTTTACTTCAAATTCCACATTCACTTTACTTAAGTGGTCCTTGCTGGACTCGGGATGTGCTTTGCAGCCTGTAGCGTACGGCTAATTTGGCTGTCCATTTTGACACTGACAGTTCGGATTTGATCTGAACAGCTATAAATTTGAATAATTCATTGTCCGGATAAAAAAATCAAAGTTGTCCATTGTCGAAATAAATTGTTGAATTAAACACATTACACGCTATAGTGCGGAGTGCGCTACAGCATCCCCAAATCCATCTTTGCCTTCCTTTCCTTTACACGATTTAATTTTTCTTGTTTGGACAAACCCACATCCACTTTAATAAAGTTGTCTTTGTTTTATGGTGGAGCAATTTTGAAAGTAAATAGGCATGGGACAAGCTTCTCCCGAGTGAACCAGTGGTTTCTCTACGGAATTGAACTTAGATGACTTTGACTTATATAGTTTTTTTTTTTGATAATTTTTTAATCGTCTTAACTTTATATAGTTTTGTTCTTAAGTTTAATAGGTTATGCTGAATTTTTACCCAGGTATCCCACTCATCTAAATTTGTTCATAGACAATGACACGGACACGAGACATGGAAATTCTAAAAGAAATAAGGACACAGACATGGCGAGAGACATGTCAATATCTATTCTAATATACAAAGGGAGAGTACCATTTTGGAATATCCCAATTTTGAAGCCCCGTCACAAAAGTGTTTTCCAAAATTACCCCCCTTGAAAAAATTCTTACTGCTCTTAAACCCTTTCACGAATTAACTGTCAGGGTCACAAATGTAAAATCATTCTCACTGCAACGGCCACATCTATAATGCCAACCATGAACCACGTTCTCATGTAACTGCCATAGCCTTCCTTTTCAAAACCAACTAGCGTTCAACCCGTTCTATGCACGGGCAAAACTAACCCGTTCTAGCGTTATGCCCGTTCGAACCTACTTTTAACTTTTATTAATTGTCTCGTGCATCAAACGGGCACAACGCTAGAACGGGTTAATTTTGCCCGTGCATAGAACGGGTTGAACGCTAGTTTATAATACGAAAATGGCAAATGATAATTGATGTCCTAGGGGCACGACATCAATTGATTTAAGAATAGCAAACAACCTTTTAATTAACTTCCAAGGTTAGTCCCTCTCAAATTTGGTCGTTCTCCTCTGTCCGGCTTTGCCCCGCTAGCTCTTGGTGGATCTGTAATTGCTATGGCTCTTTGGTCCCTCCCAGAATCCTCTGCGGGTCTGTAATCCCCATAGTCATGCTCAGGGAACAGTTGATATGCCCGATCCCCCCCTCATCCACCCTTTTTGCATAGCAAAACTTCCAAGGTTAGTTAATATTGTAGATTGATAAATGAGGGGTTCTCAACTACTAGTATTAATTATAGTAGTACAAAATGTTTATCATGCCAAATCTACCCTTGTTCGTTAATTTTTTGGGTTTAAAAATTAAAATCAAAGTTTATCTTTGCTTTATACCAGGTATAATAAAATATTTATTGTGTCAAATTCCTGAAATTTTGGTACTTTTTTGGTAATTTTGTTGGGTTTTTTTGAATTTGTATTACTTTCATGTTATATTTTTGACTAATCATCCGTTTCAACAAGAAGAGCCTAAAAAGTAAAAGGTTACTAAAAAAAAAAAAAAAATTGAAGATGAACAAAATACTAGCAGCAACTGGTAGTTTGTTTATAGTATCGTCTCACATTAACTTTTATCCACATTTTTGTACTTCATTTTATTTTCACGTCAAGACGAATCATTATTCGCGCAAATAATGACAAAAAGCAATATAAAAAATTCGAAAAAATTCTTTCAAGTCATTGCCAATAACAATATAGAGGAATTTCATAGGTTCCGTTGAGCATTAGGAGGGTGCAATATATATGATGAGCCAAGTCAGATTAAACAACCTGTTGTTTCATATTAACAAAGTATTTTCAAGGATTAGAGATGGAGGCCAGGAGACCACTCAGCAAGGATGGAGACAGAGGAGGGCTAGTAAGGGCGGTCGTCCCCCCTTACGATTCTAAAAAAAAAAAAAGACTACTATTACATTGAAAAAAAAAAACTTATTATCAAAATGTATAGTCTCGCCCCTCTCCAGAAATATAGCTCGCCTCCCCTACGCGCCATGTCAGTAGTAGTGAATAAATATTCATTGCAAGATTTTTCAATGAGCCAAGTTTCACATTATACACTAAAATCGATGGAGACAGCTACAAAATCACCAATAAATATCCACTTCAAAGAGACGTTACCAACTCTGGGCTACTTAATGCATGGAGTCTGATTGCAAGATTTTTCCAACGAGTTCTATTCTATGACAATGACACTGAATTGGCTTTGACAAGTCTTTGCATGCTAGCTATTGTACAGAGTGGTAAGGACATGGCTATCAATCCCTAATGATAAAATATGAGGTTCTCAATCAATGGTTGCAAGATTTTTTGAAAACAAAACAGAGATGGAAAAATGAGGAGATGCTATCCTTATCTATTCTCTGATAATTACATGTATATTTTCCAAGTCTTTGTGGATCTACGGAATCCAAAGAAATATGCCATGAGTGGTCGTAAGATTTTTTGAACGAGTCAAGCTCACATTGTTATACAAACGGAACCAACATGGAAAGATAAGGAAAGACTATTCTCATCAGTTTTATGATATTATGACAGGCGACTTTGCCAAGGTTTTGTTGCTTTATGGAGTTCTAGTAACATGGCTGTTAGTGATTGAAAGATTTTTATAGCAAAGTCAAGACTCAAAACCCATCTAACAACTATGGATAGAAAAGGAAAGATTTCTATCGAAATTGATAACTCTAGCGTGCTACCTTGTTAAGTTATTACCTCGTCGTATTGGGTCCCCCAAAGATATATTAGTCAAGGTGCATACACAAGGATGGTGCTAGGGGGTCTAGTAGGGGCGGTCACCACGACAAGAATTTTAGAAAATGCAATTATTATATGTAAAAAAAAAGTTATTCCCAACTTATATAGACTTGTCACCGCTAGATTTTTTGAAGAAAAGAGATCCAAAATGGTATTCCAAAACTGTATTAGTCTTTTTCGTATTGCATGTGCAAATGACAAACATCATTTACTATAGTTTATATTATGTTATTTTAATTTTTCCTAGAGTTGATAACTATTCATATTGCAATGCATGGTTTTTTTAGTATACATTTAATTTGTGGACTCGGGGATACTGCCAACCGGGGGTACTTGGCAACGGTGTCAAGCGGTCAATCCGGTTGTTTATGTACTTGGATTAGATCCGAGCCGTCCGTGCCGAGATGAACGGCCAAATCAGCCGCTCAGCACTGCTGCCAAGCACCCTCGCTTGGTATATAGTATCTCCCAATCATTCGCATTTTGCCATTGTTGGGGTAAAATCCTGACTCCATCCTTGCCACTCAGTCCAAGTTTTGGTGGTGAATTTTCAAGGAAGATGCACGAGTGCTGTAATTAGAGCGGGAACTACCATTCCTTATTCATGAGGAAATAGAGGCAGCTGTTAAGGAATGTTATTCGCCTTTCAATGGTTTTGGTTACGCCTATGTTATGCCTATTGGTAAAATGGTATGCCCATTGTGACGCCTCTCAAAATGATTTTGGTTATGTCTCTCAATGGTTTTGATTACAGGTGAATATTGTACACACTCGTATGTACTGCAGCATCTCCCTTCCTTTAAAGCTGCAAGCCCTGGTGGGTTAAGGGGGTCCCAACTTTTAAGGAAAGTTAGACCAATAAGTATGGTGGGTTGGCTTTAAAAATTGTTGCCCAAGGTCCTAGCTTAGTTATAGATTTAAGAAAGTGCTTGCATGCCTTCTTTTCTGGGGGAAACCCATGATGCTTCTTTTGTGCTTTTTGGGATTATTTCTAGAGATGGCCATGGTGCATGATTTCTTAGTACTCGCAAAATCAGGCCGTGTATATATTGAGATAATCAACTCCATTAATGACAGAGTGGAAGCCAATGCATCTAGGGAATGTATTTTGATGGCCATGGAATTGGGCGTGACA
>BPLS01000711.1:786252-864667 GCA_019656275.1 Rhododendron kiyosumense
GAGAGAGAGAGAGAGAGAGAGAGAGAGAGAGAGAAATTTCGCTTAACCGATTTGTCCACCCAAAATTATTCTCATAAATCAATGGGATTGTTTCGAAATTTTAGGTAGATTTATTCATTTTAATACTGTAGATAGAAACTTTCGGACTATTATTTGATGTAGTTAATTTGGAAATGATTTTGGAAAAGAAGGAAGACGTTATTGCATAAGGAACCTTATTTGCATAAGGAAATGATTTGAAATGGTTTTCCTTATGTTGCTTTCCTTATGTCACTACCAAAAAATAAATGTAGTGTAGAAACGTTTTAGAAAATTTAGTGTAGAAATTCATTACATAAGGAAATGATTTGAAATGATTTTCCTTTATGTTGCTTTACTTATGTCACTACCAAAAAATACGTGGTGTATAAACGTTTTGGAAAATTTAGTATAGAAATTCATTACTGAAAATAATAGTACTCAATCAAGTTTCAAAAAAATTGACCAAAAATTACTGGGAGAGAGAGAGAGAGAGGGAGAGAGAAATTTCCCTTACCCGATTTGTCCATCCAAAATTATTCTCATAAATCAGTGGGATTGTTCCGAAATTTTTAGGTAGATTTATTCGTTTTAATACTGGAGACAGAAACTTCAGGACTGTTAGTTAATGTAGTTAATTTGGAAATGATTTTGGAAAAGTAGGAAGACGTTATTGCATAAGGAACCTTATTTGCATAAGGAAATGATTTGAAATGATTTTCCTTATGTCACTACCAAAAAATAAATGTAGTGTAGAAACGTTTTAGAAAATTTAGTGTTGAAATTCATTACATAAGGAAATGATTTGAAATGATTTTCCTTATGTTGCTTTCCTTATGTCACTATCAAAAAATAAGTGTAATGTAGAAACGTTTTGGGAAATTTAGTGTAGAAATTCATTATTGAAAATAATAGTACTCAATCAAGTTTTCAAAAAAATTGACCAAAACTTAGGGAGAGAGAGAGAGAGAGAGAGAAATTTTCCTTACCCGATTTGTCCACCCAAAATTATTCTCATAAATCAGTGGGATTGTTCCGAAATTTTAGGTTGATTGATTCATTTCAATACTTTAGACAGAACTACTTCTGGACTATTAGTTGGATTGATTCATTTAAATTTCAAATTTGAAATTAGACAATAAAAGAAATGAAGCTTTTGAACTATTAGTCAGATTGATTCATTTAAATTAGACAATAATTCTATTTTTTTACTGATTCCTCTAATTCTATATTAGGGAAACATTTAAGATTGAAAAAGGAATATAGAATGGAGGATGAAGATTTATGCAAAATGAGGGGATAAATCTGGACCATTGGTTGTCTTTTGGATTCAAACACTTCCCTGTCATATTATGCAGGCCAGTTGTAATCTTTTTTATCATTCGATTGTTAGCATTATCTTTTTATCATGTGGCACTTTCCCTTTGCTCATTGTCAGAGTTGAAGGCACAACTGTATGACCACCACCTGATAATCATAGAAAAAAAAATGAATTGAAAGGTTTGAAGTAGCAAACGTTTGATCTTACTGTTAAAACAACAAACATTTGCAAACCACCCAAATTTTCGGCATTAATTCCCTGAATCACAGGGATCCATTCTTCCCCGGAAATGTGGTTGTAAGCATTATTTTCCAATTTATGTGATAATCAATTGAAGTTTAAATGTCAATATTTGGTAAATGTGGTAAAAAATTAAATCCTTGAATCACAGGGAATCAATCTCAGGGATCCTTTTAAATGTGGTAAAAAAATTAAATCCCTAAATCATAGGTAATCAATCTCAGGGATCCCTCTTTTTTTTATTAGCCGGTTACCAAAATGCGATGATGATAACCTTGAACAACCAACGGTCTAGATTTATGTAGGAGACAAATCTGAGCGTTGGTTGTCTTTTGAATTCAAACTCAGTCCTATCTTATTATATAGATATACATTCCGTTAAAAAATATGTGACTATCAAGAGCCCCCGCCCCCGAAGTCAAAATCCTGGCTCTGCCACTGGAAAAGACAAACCACCAATTTGGCTCATCAACACTAGTCTTTCGCGTCCATAAGACCTTTATTTGTCCTTGGATAAAAGAAATAAAACAACCTACATCAAAATTTTATATTACTAGCATTTTATTTGTTAAGGCTTTATATCACGGAGAGGATGGGGGTCCGATTTTTATTACTCTGCAAATATGGTTCTAAGTTCAATATATATGTCATCATATAGTTTACATTTTATCCTTCTATCATAACATGTCTAAAGATGTAAGAATCATGGAGATCGAGAGTTACAATCCCAATCACATGAACACCTGTAATCAGAACAATGTAAGGCTGTGTTTGGATGACAGGTATCTTATGAGAAATGAGAATGTAATTCCGGAACTCTAACATTTCTATGTTTGTGAAGAGTGAGAATGTGAATGAGATTACTGTTATCTCAATTCAGGAAGAATCACATTCCTGAATACAGGAGGAATTTGATCCCTCCTACCCCCCATGGGAATGTTAGATTCCTGGCTCGATCAGTATAAAAACGAAACATTTGACTTTAGGTTATTTTCAAATAAATGATTCAATGAGAAGATTACTTAATTAATTCAAACGTCAAAATAGAATTACTCCGGGTATCGAATTACTAGGAATTTGATTCATAGTAATCAAATTCCTATTCCTCCATAAGATTACAGACATCCAAATTGAGCCTTAGTTCAAAATCTAGAACAACGTACAATCAAAGTTCGATGATCCGCAGGAAATGGTAGTTTTACTACGTTCAAATCATCTAAAAATCTATCCATAGTATACTTATCCAAAAACAAGTAGTTCGTCATTTACAGAGAAAACTTGTATGGGACGAATTCATGGATTTCACGCTTTCATGTAAAGGTGAAAAAACAAATATTACTGTACTATCATCCTTTGGTTAGTTAGCCATATGCATAACTTGTAGAGAGCTTAAGTGTTGTGTTGGGTCAAGACCCCGACACTATAACCCGCACCCCAAGCACAAGCACGCAAACAACCAAGCACAAATACGAGAGATGTGAAGAAAAATTCTGTGATTGTATTAATCATAAAACAATTACAATATACATGAAAAACCTCTCCGACACGCCACAACCCCTCTGCCCTCACTCCTCTCTCTCTTCCCTCACTTCGGTGGCTCTCTGATAGTCTCTCCGGGCATCTCCAAGGAGCCCCGCTCCCACCGTTGGGGGAGCCTCTCTGCTCACATTCTCTCTGCCCTCTCTTACTATCTCTATTTCTCAGCCCATATACACCACTTCACTTAAATAGGGTCAGGAGAAAGATCTACACACTTGGCTCTTCAAATTCCAAGAGCATTTCCAATGACCATATTGACATGGGCCAATTAAATACTCTAACAACTCATTATTCACTTTTTCTTTTTCTTTTCAATCTGCATTTAATGTGGGAAAAACCCAACAAACACCCCCTTTTCCCACAGGAAATGCACCTCCCACACAACAGAAAAATACCCGATCACCCACACAACGGAAGTGTAACGAAAAACAATCACTCACAAAAGAGACAAGAATATACGTGATTCGGCCTCAATGCCTGCTCCAGGGAGAGAGAGGGAGTAATCCACTATAACAATGAAGAGTACAATGGTGAAATACAAGTACACCCTCACTTGGTATTTTTCCCACACTCCTTTTCCTCACTGTTACAACCTCTCGGCTCTCACACCTGCACACACAAAGTATTGACTTTTCTTGGTGATTGCTTTCTGCCTTTTTTAACTCTTACCAATTCTCGGCACAGGAAGTCCCTATTAATAGGCTTGACAAAGGCTGGCACACAAAGCCTCTTCATCTGTCGAGATGCTTCTGGAACTAGCCACAAATGCTCCTCTTTGGAACAAAGCACAACTAACTTGCCCACTTAATTCTCTTAAACATTTAATTAACTCAACCAACACCAAACAAGCCACTATGGTTTTTTCTTTTTCCAACAGCATTAACACCACATGGGCAAAACCTAACATGTTGAAACAATGAAACATACCACTTTTGCAGAAAACTCTATCATCGCGATCCAAATACTTTCCTCTGTTCAAGCAAGTAAAAATCAGCGAGAGAGAGAGAGAGAGAGAGAGAGAGAGAGAGAGAGTTTCCATTGATATAAATAATCAATATTTATGCAAGTTATTAGAAAAAAACCAAGAGAACATCTTTTTCTGCAGTTATTTCAGTGTGGAAGAAAGTTAAGTCAATTAGACATCCAACTCTTTGGGAGTCCCCTGCTGTTTATTTTGGTTCAAACGATAAGAGAATAGGCATAGATTGCACTTCGTCACCAGGTAAAGCAACTCTTCTCCAATGCGTAAGCATCAACACGGGCACGCCTTCAGATCCGTGTGTTTTGAAATTTCCATAACATAGTATACGATCGATTGTCGATGCATTGGAACCCCGCGGCTGAGGGCCCTAGCCTGCAACTAAGGGCCAGAAACAGGAGGTCCTTCATCCTGAATGGGAGGCGGTCCCGACCCCTGGACGGGAGGGTTTTTCGGCCCAGAAATGGGATCGGGCCTTGGCCTCTGACGACGAGGAGGGCGACGGTCAGCGACAATTCTGCGGTAGAGACCAATAGCGGCTAGAACAAGTACAAGACCAACAGTGCAGCCTTCAAAGACGCAACTGGCCCCGAAGAACCCTGTAGATACAACAATTATCAGTGTAAAAGGTAGATGCAAGAAAATACTAAGAGCATATCTGTCCGGTGACATGCCAAAGAAGCTATTGTTGCGAAAACATTAGGCAAGACATCAGGAAAGAAGCTCACTGGCTGCCATAAATAGCCAATACCAAAAGTTTGCCTCGGATGGCATTTGTATTTGCTATTGTGTGATTTGGTAGACAATGGCTTAGCCCATTTTCACATATATATTAGCATTAGAGGTGCTCTATGTTGGAATCCAAGCGCGATAAGGTGACATCTACTTGCCTTGTGCAAGATAGGACCCAATTTTGTTCGGATGGTCATGAATTTGTTTTTAGGATTTGTTAAGAGATAGAGATGCAAATGCGCAACTACATCCTTTTCACGTCGTTAACTTAAAGTATTTCCTTAGGCGTATACTTGTTTGTTCTAATTCGGCAATGAGAAGCAAAATACCTCCAGGAAGAAAGTGCAAGTCCAAGCAGTCATATAAAAGTGTCAGGATCAACTGCAGCAAAGAAAAACAATCAACATTCACCGGATAATTAAACTTCATGAAGACAACGTCGTTTAAGAAAACTCAAATACAACTGCTAGTTTGCGATATGCAAGTGCTGTGTAGTAGGCTGATAAGTAGTGAAGAACACTTGTTCACATGCATAATCTTTCAAATAGAACAAAGAATCCGATTGTTTGCAGTCGTTTTGGACAACGTTACAAAGTGTTTTTAATAGTCCAAATTGGCTGAAGCCCGAAAGTATCCCTCTCTTGCCTGTAGGATACTTTCTACAATCTGAACCAGCCTAGAACAAAAGGGTTGGATTTACTTATGTTCCTCTCTAACAAAATTGAAAATCCACTTAACTATGTTTTTCCATTAATTTCACCCAAATGTACTCTCAGATTCTCAGTTCAGCCAAAGAAAATATATCTAGTTTTTCTAATTTACTCAACAGATGTTTGGAACCCAATCAAATCAATCTCTGTCCAAAACAGTTCGTGATATGCCACGGGATCCGATTTAAGGGGAATTTTAGGATAAGATTAACTAAAATGTACATTTTAGTTTCCTATTCTGTTTCCTTTCCCCAATAAATCGGCTCCTCTGCGATCCAAACGCGGTGTTTAAGAAGGTGAAAGCAGACAATGAAAATCTACAGGAAAGCGATGTCAAAGTCAAAGCCGCGAGTGCTAAGTCCGCACCAATTTTTGTAACTTGTTCTCGTAGACAATTCGATCCGTCAACAATGTCTGAGTAATTGTTCAGCTAAATTAGAGGTTGGTTTTGTAATTGCTCATTTTTCTTCACATTGGTTCATTCTTTCAAGTTTTCCAAACTCCTCTCATCCACGTGAAACAGAACAGAAAAAATTTGATCCAAACTTACAACAAAATACCATGGAGAGGAAAATATACCGAAAAAAAAAGCTGAACCTCTAGAGAAACCAATGCTATGAAAAGCTAAATTTCTGCAGAAAGGACTTACTGCCACGGCCCGTGCAACGACGTAGTTGAGCAGAAGGTTATTAGGATTGTTCAATCCGATATAAAACATCCTCCACAGGCATCTGTGGCATGGTATTTGATGATAGAATCTCTTGGAGAGCAGATGTAGTTGACGTAGTCTCTGTCGAGAAAAAAAAAAATCACGTCGACATAGTCCCTTGGAGAGCAAACAACGAATCACCAAGCATACGTGAAATTCACTATTTTTTTTTTTTTAAATATTGTAGAGGGGGGCGGGGTACAGTCCCTACTAGCCCCTTTTGGCTCCATCCTTATTTACCACTTGACTTAACCCTTTTTGTAAAGTTTTACTTATTTGCTTTCATACAATCAGTAGAAGTACTGAAGTAGTACTAGCATGCAAGAAGCTACTGCAATCCTTTTTTACTCTTATAAACAAATAGGCTCGGATTTGGGGAAGCCGCAGGGCACCCCGCTCTACAGCATGTAGTGCAACCGAGTCGGCCGTCCATTTCAGCAAGAACGGCTCGGATAAACTCATTCTACACACTCCTACAGTAGGGAAAGCTACGGCCGCCTAAGGGGTGACGAAAAGTTCACAAAAGTACGCAAACTCATTGTATGAAATTTTCTCTCTCTCACACACCAGCTTAGACTACTGTAAAGATTTTTGATACAAATACCGAAACTGCTAGGGGTACCGAATTTTGGGTACCAAAAATATACAACGGCTTTCGGGGCTTATTTTTGGACCCCACGCCAATAATTCAAATCATTCATCAATTTTAAAATAATTTTTGAGTGGTCATGCAAAAAAGAAGCTCAATTGCATATGTGTACATAGTTGATCATATCTTTTAATTTCTCATTTTGAGTTTATGATCTTAAATTCTGAATGAAAATTTGAAGTTCGGATCAACTACTTATGAATGTCCAATTAAGCTGAATATTTGCAAGCCAACGAGAAATCATTTTAAAATAATGCACGTTTCAGATTTTTTGTTTGAGAACCCAAAGGTGGGCCCAGAAAGCCGTTGTACAATTTAGGGAAAGGGGGGGGGGGCTATTGTGACCAAACACAGCAACATGCAGCTGTGCTCCATCTCACTGTCTGTTTTGGCAATTAATGGTCCGGATTAAGTTCTTCTCCAAAAGAATTCTTTTAAAATCCGAACCGTCCAAAATACTTAGACGATGCAATTGCCCGCTGCTGCACACCGTGGTGTTTTGCTCACAGCAGCCTTGCTTCCACTTTCGGTACCCCAAACTTTCGGTACTAATAGTCGGGTTTCTACAAATAGTACTCTATTCCCTCGACTCCAAATTCTGTCGAACGAATGAAGATGAACTTACCAAAATCAAGCCGTGGACCCCGCCTCTGAAAAGACGATTGTACCCTTGGACTTTCTTCAAGGCCTCAACAACTTCTTTATCCTCCATAGGAACGTTCAGAGATACCTCGGGGGTCAATTTGCTGATGCTTTGAGAGCAAATGGGGCACTTGCAATGCATAAGTTTGTTGTTACCATAGGCCCAGAAGGAGATAACACAATTTGCTGTACCAAATAATGACACAATTATTTAGTTTCTAATTGCAAACCGAAAAGAAAAAATTAAGTTGTTTATGAATGGTATTACTGTATGGAAATGCTACAATACCCAATAATTCCTATTTAGAAGTGTACGGTATAGAAAACTCATACTTCCTCCGTCCCTAAATAAGTGTCGATGCACAAATTTATGCCTTTAAAAAAATGCATTTGTTTAGTTAAAAAAATCAATTTTTTTTTCACAAAATCAATAGATGGCAATGAGTTCTATTAGATTGTGGAAAAAAAATTAAATTTTTTAACGAAAAACATGCAACTTAAAGTCTAGGTTTACGCACTGGATACTTATTTAGGGACAGAGGGAGTAACATGTCATATCCTACTCATAACATTTTGTATCAAATTTAACATTTGTACAAGGAGTACACGTTTGCATAGAAATGGATAACAAGAGAAACTTATTCACGGAGGCCTATTTGGAAGTGTATGGTATAAAAAATCTCGTTCTATCGAACTTTAGTAGATACTTGATCGGCACACGTAAAAATTGAAAAAAATCAAAACTGGGTTAAAACACACTGAATCATAACCCAGTTTTGAGATTTTTGCAATTTTCACATGTGTCGATCATGCATCTATTAAAATCCGATAAACACAATTTTTAATATGATTAAGGTTTTCGCCGAACTCTACAAAATGAACGGAACCAATTATTCAAATGTGATCGAAAAATGGCCGAAAAATAATTAGAAATTGACTAGAAGGGATACCAAGAGTCTTGATATCCCCGGTACAGTTAAAAGTTTCTCGATGTTGTGAATACCGAATTAAGGTGAGCGAATTGTTATCCAAAAGTTATTAATGCATAGTTATCCAAAAAAGAGGACAAAACAATACCAGCGAAATAGATTGGAATCGTTTTAGAAATTTGTTCACTTCCTGCTTCCCACATTATCTCAGCAACCAATGATCAGAGGCTAGGGTTAGGTTTTCCTAATCTAGATTGCACGCACATCAATCAAAATAAATAAAATAAACAAGCAGATGAATTCTTTAACTTTTAAAAAGGAAATAAAAAGGAAAATAAAATACTCTAAATTGACGCAAGATACACACCGCAAAACCAGTGTCCGCAATTTGTCTTGCATGGAATGTTGTAGTTCCCAAAGCAGATGGGGCAAATATCGTCGCAAGGAGGTGTATCATTCTCTCTCTTAACATCAGGAGAGATTTCTCTTTCGTGCCCGCTAAGAGGGGTTTCTTTCTCCCTCTTAACATCGGGAGGGGTTTCTTTCTCTCTGTCCCCGGGAGGGATCTCTTTCCCTGTCTCGGCATTGCGAAGGGTTTCTGTTTCTCCCTCACCAGAAGGTATCTTCTCGCTGCTTTTCTTCCTCTGCCTAATCTCATTGATAGCAAGGGCCTCCATTTTTTTCTCCATCTGACCAGATCATTTGACATTCTCATTCTCTCATAGTCTCATTCCTCTTTCTTAATAGACACCGGAAATGCTACGGTACATTCTCTTATTTGGGTGTATACGGTATGCATTCTTTAATCGCTTGAATTTATAAAAATGTGCATTAAAATATATAATACTTACATGATATTTAAAATAACTCAAAAATTCGTAACATTTGCTTAAAAATTCATAATATGAAAAGAAAATCTCATAATGTACTAATGTCATCAAATTCGTATCCAAAGCGGGTGTATATTTTAGTACTCTCATTATAGCCAATAGGGTTCACAAAGTCCTTGTTCAACCATAAAATCATGCTTCTCCATTTATTTGTTTCCCCTTCTTCTTTTGATGAGAAATTAGTTGCAGGGTTTCGTAATTAGAAGAGGTAATTTAATAAAATGTTCATGCATTGATTAATTAAGAATAATCAATTGAAAGCCCATAAATCGAAGAAGTAGAGGCAAACCATTTATGGGTGAAGTGCCTAACACCTAACTTTATCGTATCTAACACGGTAACACCTAACTTTATCATACCCATGCTCCTGAATCATGAGAATCTTGTTAAGTCCTGTTTCACTAAGGATTCTTAATTAAAAAATACGTATTCATTTACAATTTTTAAACTTAAAAATAATTTTTAGAATTTTTTTCACAGTTCAAAAGATCTCATTGAGATTTTTGGATCCATATTGTCAAAAAAATTATTCCAGTAAGTCAATTATTTCTAAGTATAAAAATTATAAATAAATACTTATTTTTTAAAAAATTTTAGCGTAACGCAGTCCTTTCTGGTTGGATTAGTACGAGAGATAGGTTCCCCATTAGACCTGATTAGAGACTTTTTATTTGTTAATGCACAATGCAGGATTTCGTACCTATTGCACTCAATATTTTTTGCCGTCCCGTATTTAGGAGGTAGTTATCAGGTCAAACTCTAGAGGTTACATCCAGCAAAGTGATGCTTTTTTTGTTTTCTTTTTAATTTTGTTTTCTAATTATAATCATTTTTTTTTTTCAATCATTATCTCATTTCTCCAATTATCTCTCTCCACTCATGACTCATTGGTTACATTCAACGGATAACTTTTTTGTTCTCATAATTTCGGCGTCAGGGCCAATTTACACGCACATCAACTAGTCTTGGAGATCTAATCCTTACGACCATTTGCAGAGAGCCTAATTAAAGTCGTCGGAGCAAAACTCTATACGAACTAACCCCTAATTAAGGAGCTAATCCCTAAGTCGCAAGCTTTAACATCCCGTATTCAACTGTATAGGCTCTTTGCCAACTTAGAAAATCTGGTTGGATTTGAACTATAACTGGTTATATTTTGGCTAATTCACTGTTTCACACAAGTGGCCTTTTTGGGATTCAAATTACAGAACATACTAATTATCTAGTTTGACAGTTCAAAACAGCCAACATATTCAATCATGTTCAACAAGATTACATTTGTTGGTGTTTTTATCCATTTTTTTTGGCCCATATCCAGCACTCCTCTCCTCTTATCTTTTTTTTTTTTTTGATCCTCTCTCCTCTTATCGTTAACAAAAATGCTATTTTCAAAATTGGAACAGCTGTAACGACAAATCATAACCCTATTATCAAGACCATTAATTCCTACCGCTAAATCTTTGCCAATCTGCTCCTATAAATTTGTATATCCGGTTTCTCATTTCCTACATTGATCTCAATAACTTTTTTTCCTCACAAATTTGTATATCGTGTTTGTGTTCGTGTGCATATCTATATCCACACACAAACATGGCTACGAATACGAGAACGATGATGGTGGCAATGTTTTTCGTGTTGGCGACGTTGGTGCTGGCTCAAGAAGGCAACAACAATGCGATTGCAAATTGCATGTCGGAGTGCTACTACCATTGCTTGCAAATTAAGATTTTCACTTTGAGCGAATGCAAGAGGGAGTGCATCAAGGCTTGCAGAAAGTCCTCGCGTGACGTGATGACGAAAGAAGCTCTTGCTGCGAAGAAGCAAACAAAAGAGGCGATCGAATACGCCATGTCATTGCCGCTTTTCCAATAGAATATGTGCGTGAAGAGAAGAAAAGACTTGGGTATTTATTACGTACGTTCTTCGTTAAATGGATTGGATACTAAGATGGTATTTGTTACGTCCTTCGTAAAATGGATTGGATACTAAGATTTTCGCATGGAGCGAATGCAAGAAGAAGTGCATCAAAGCTTGCACAAAATCGTCACGACGAAAGAGGCTCATGCCCTGAATAAACAAATTAAAAGGAAGAGGCGATTGAATCTGGCTTGTCGTTACAGCTTTTTCAATTGAATCCGCGTTGAAAGTAAAAGACTTGAATATAAACTATTCCAAGTTCTTTATTCATCGGCGAAAGCCTGTATCGTTAGAATAGTTATAAGTTTAGTACTTTTAAAGAGGAGCTGATAACTCCTGACATTCTTTCTCCTGGCACATGTCGTTTGTTCTTGTTTTTGGTTAATTGTATGTGCGATTAACGTTAATGTTGATGTTTTTAACAGTTTCATATCCAACTATTCCAAGGTTTATCAATGCATGACCGAATTGTTCAAGTTTTGCGTTTAGATTTCTTTCAATTGTCAAAGTAAGGGTGTAATCACGTACATTTTGGAGTTTATTTTTCTAAGAGAATGAAAAAAAAAAAAAAAAAAGAACACAAAAGTTATAATAAGACACACGCGAAATATGCCAGTTAAACATTGTGCCAGTTTGCGAAAATTTCTAAGAGCAGATTATGGGATTCTAGTTTCTAATAATTCTTTTTTTTATTATGGAATATTATTCTGCCTCAACATGGATATATCTGAAAACAATTGAGTGTTCTAGTTTTTGAAATAGATTTAAAATCATGCTCAGTTAATTTCATTATATCTCAAAAGAATTGAGTGTTCTGCCTCAAAATCCTTTTTTGTTTTGTCCAGAATGCACCTCTTTGAATCACCTCAATACCGTGAATTATATCCTGGATAAAATTCATAACACGATATTCGAATTCATAATCTTGGAAAAAAATTTCACAATATCTGGACGTAACTTCATAACATTAATCTTGATGTCAGAAAAATTTAGGTTAAAAGTTTGGGAAATTTCAAAATATCTCCGGAACTTTGACCTTAGTGTTTAATAGACGCTCAAACTTTGCTCAACTTTAATTCGACGCTGTAAACCATTGAGGCTTCATTCAATTATCTCTTGCCATCCAAACCTGTCAATTTGTTGATGGATTTTGATGACATGGACACCTGAAGCCGTTATACTACTGGTAAGAGAGTGACATGGCTTAAATTCGGGAGAAATGTGACTGACTAACTCATTTTTGTCGGCAAAATCTCCGAGGGTTTCCTTAAATAAAGTTTACGGAGGCCAATTTCGACCGTCCAAAAGTGTTTTGGACAATTCAGATTCAAGATAAATTATTAACGGTAAGAGATATTTATTACCGGTCAAAAATTAAAAATATATCTCAACCGTTAATTGCCGGAACGGACGAATGAGATTACGCATTTTCCGTGAACAACTTATTCACGGCTTGTCTGTGAATAAGTTTCTCTCAATCTCCGAACCATAACTTTGTCCCCTCCATTTCTCTTTTCCCAGCACTCCTATAATTAACACTTTAACAGAGCATCACCACCAGAGATCAATATCCTCCATATACACCTCCATAACTAACCCCAAATCCTCCTTACTTCCATAACCAGTCCAAACCCACAATGAATAGCAGTGCCAGCACCAACAAGAGCTGCGCAAACTCTGGGGACAATCTCTGCTTCCTTTGTGGAAACCAGAGGGTCATTCCATCGCACTTCTCGGACTGATATGAACCCAGGTAGGAGGTTTTCAAGCTGCACGTACGAATCTTGAGCGCAAAGAGTTTGGTTGGGTGGACCCGCCATGCGTCGGAGGGCTGTTCAAATAATTCATGTTTCTTAGAAATGCCAACAAGCTAGCTGGAGATGATCATTCCCACCACTAAATAAACCAAAACTTCGAATTTGGGCCTTACGAATTTTTGTAGAAAACTTTTGACCATTGTCTATTCCACTCCAACCATCTTCGATTAACAAGTAAATGCCTTTGTAATCAAACTGGTACGTGGAGATGGCGTAGGATTTCAAAGCCCAGCCATGGAAAGCTGTATGTCGTTGTCAACTGGTGGAGACCACGCAGTGAAAAGGTGGAGAAGATGGGGAATTTTCCGGAACAAATCACCACCGCGGCATCTCACGTGCAACGTTTCCCTCCAAATAACCGCTCTAACGTTTTGCTCCCACCGTCTACGTCCATGTCATCATAATCTGTCAACAAATTGAAAGATTTAGATGACAGGGGGTGATTGAATAACACCTCAATAGTTTAGGTGTCAGATTGAAGTTTAAGGGATATATTATACATTGGGCAGCGTTCTTTTGAACTTAACTTAAATATAAAAATTGTCTTTATTTGAATTTTTTCACATTTGTTAGTTATGCACCAAGTTTTTATGGGTTATTGATTCGTCTCGTTGAGAGGAATTGAAAAGGTAATTTTTTTTTCTTTTACTTAAGTATTTTGAAAAATAACCACTTTTTAGCAAAAAAAAAATGTCAACAAGACGAATCAATAATCCACAAAAGTTTAGCGTAAAACTAACAAATGCGAAAGAAATTCAAATAATGACAATTTTCAGATTTAAGTTAAATTCAAGAGAACACAGCCAAGATAAATGTTCAAGGGATATTTGAAGTTTTCACTTCGAGATTTTGTGTTGAATGACTGAATTTTTAGGATAATTATTGGTATATGTATGCAACAAAAAATCTACCTACACACTTTTTAACCATAACTCTGTTCAAAGCCATTCGGTGTGTGAACTCATGTGTATCAAACGGCTCCAGAGACATATGCGTCTGGAGTTGTGGTCATTATGTATCCAAAGCGATAAAAAGATGAGATGCATATCTCGCACACTCAAAAAAGGGTACGTATTGGTTGTGATGTGGATGGGATTGTGAGCTATATTTGGTAAATCCATCACTAACTATTGACTTTTTTTCAAACCTGTGATTATCTAACAATAATCAAACATGTCTAACCCTATCGAAATTCTACCTTGTTGGATAAACAAGATAACCACATCTGAAAATAGTTTGGCCAACTTGAATGGTGTTGGCATAGGATTAACGTCCTTTCTGGCTTCGATGTTTCCCATCGAGTTCTCCTTAATAAATATATTTTTGCCGATAAAATAAAAAAAAAAGTCCTTTCTGGCTTTTGCCCTTGTTTATCTATTTTTGGATCATACCAAACACTTCTCTAATCTAATCCCCTTTTAGTTATCTCACAAAGTACGAATTTTCAAAGTTGAAACAGCTGTAGTTAACATTTTACAATCCTATTATTACAAGCATCAATGCCCACCTCTAATTCTTCAGCAATTTCTTTCTATAAATTCTCTATCCAATTTCCCATTTGCTGCATCGATCTCAATATCGTTTTCTTCTTCCTCTATATTTTTCATCTCTACCAAGCTCACAAGTCCGATCTTGAGTATGGCATGGAGACATGGCACGGTGGTGGCGGCGGCAGTGGCGGCGATGTTGTGCGTGTTGGTGTCGGTGCAAGCTCAAGACGTCAAAGAAACCACCAATTGCATGTCGGAATGCTACTTTCAATGCATGCAAGTCAGGGTTTTCACGTGGAACGAATGCAAGAGGGAGTGCGTCAATGCTTGTGGAAAGCCATCCTATCGTGCTGCATTGTTGGAAGATGACGGCGTTCAGAAGAACCGACGACAAGAGGCGACTGAATATGGCATGTCCTTAAGTACCCTTTATCGGTAGAACCCATGTATATATGTGATGGGGAAAAAGAGATTGAAAAAGGGACTGAATATGGCATGTCAGTATACGCTTATTCATGTTCTTTGTTGATTGTACAATTGATTTCTAAATCAACGTTTGGATTTGTTTGGTCCAGTTCTTCTTCTTCTTCTAGCTAGATCCTAGGCCAAATAATTGGTGCGTAGAATATTGTTATGGGCAAAAACCTTTGAAGATTTATCTATATAGCCATGTGGAACGAGGAAATTCATTTACGGTTGAAATATGAACGGGATATAGTTAGTGGGTGTGTGCCTATCATTTGTGTTTGAAATGTATATCCACCCTCTGTTTGTTTAGCGGACTTCTTTCCTGCGAAAATCAGAAGAAGGGGAAAACTTATGCTTCATTTTTTGAAGACAGAAGAATTTGTTCTATTTCATTCTCTAACACAATTTAAAAATAAAATAAAAATTCCCATTGGTTGATGATTTTCAAAACTTGATTTCAAAGACCAGTTTGAAAAATAACCCATTTCTTAGAAAACATCAAATAGATGTTTGTGTAGTCCAGAAAACGATCCTGCTAGACATTAATGAATGTGATATTAGCGACGAGGGTTTTGTTTCATTCCTCAAAAGCCATCACGACACTTACAGAAAATCCATCCTACAACAATGATCAGAAAACTATCACCAATCCAAAGCACAAATGTTCCACAAATGGTATTACAATGAAAAACTAATGTCCAAACATCCAGCCAACGTGGAGTCGTAGATGAAGGACTGGATCGGCATAGCTTCAAATCAAAGACGAAAAGGAGCGCCGATGGATTTTCAAGAAACAACTCCCAGATTGGCTATCCAAACGAAACAACTCCCTGATTGGCTATCCAAACGCCATGCTGGCATGCACGAGCAACGAGAGATTATAAATCTGGCAATAATGCTAGAGGCACATCGGTGTCACACCCCTCTCACATACAGGGGGCCCCACTGGAACGGACCCCATCTGTATGTGAGAGGAATGTAGTTGAGGTGTGCCACACCTGATGTGCTCCTAGCACCTCTCTAAATCTGGCTAGCGTTACACCGGCGCTCCCTCATCTGCCTCAAACTGGGTGCTAAACCAGGGCGAACCCGCGCTGACACAGAGGACCCTGAGACAGGAGCAATGGGACATAACCTACACTATAGCAACAGATTTACCATAACATTTTTAATAATTGTGCAACGCTTCTTTATGATACAGTTTGACAAAAGAACTTTCTTTTTTTCTTTTTGCGCGGCAACATGAGAAATAAATTGACCATCACAAATCTTTCATAAGAAAACAAAAGAATACACTTCTTGTGATGAATTGCCTCAACTGGATGGGTCGAATTCAAGGGTCGAAGTCAGAGTTGCAACCTTCAATTTTTTTTATTTTTTCTGTTCTTTTACCCGTGATAAAACAAACCAAACCAAATCAAACCAAATCGTGATCCCGGTCTGCAAAAACAGAGTAGAAGAAGTGAGCAGGAGATATGCGAATTGAAGTTCATAACCAAAATACAGAAAGCAATCCAAGACCGAGACCGAACCTGGTGCTCCTAGAGTCGGACGAACAACGTGAACACGCAATCCAATCCAAGACCGGGAGTCCGGGACCGAACCTGGTGCTCCTAGAGTCGGACGAACACCGTGAACACGCAATCCAGGACCGGGACAGAACCTGGTGCTCCTAGAGTAGGACGAACACCGTGAACACGCGGCCCATTGGGGCCAAATATAAACTGACCCCTTACTTCTACAAAGTCATTTGCCCACAAGTCAGAATCCGGTAATCTGGCAATAAGGTGGTCTCGGCCAATGCGATGGGGGAGGTAATACGGTTCGTATTGTTGTTCTTACCCAACGAGAACCCAAACAAATTGAAGATCGTAATCCGAAGACGGTTCTTCCTCACCAAATCGGCAATCGACATACAACAATCGTTCGGATCGCTTGGTGTCAGGAATGGGGCTGCTCGGTCCCCGAAACATTTGGGAGGTCCTTGTTCGCAAATAAATCTGATGTCTTGGGAAGAATAGGTTAAAGATTTGACAGTCATTTCAAAATCGAAAACTAGCGATTTCTGCTTCAAAATTCAAGAAAAATTACATAAATCGACTGAGAAACAGATGAGGAATCATTTGCCTGGGTTTTCGACAAAGATCGGGGGCTGATGAAGGTGGATGATCTTGATCGCCTGACTTTCTCTCTCTCCCCTGCTTCTCTGCAACTATTGAACAGTGGCCCTTCGAAGCAACAGCCCTCACAAAACCCTAATGCAACACGTGCCCCCGATGGGACGGTTCGTACTGTCTGTCCGACGAATCACGTGCCTGACGTCCTTTCACCTTTCCTTCGCCCAACAGGAAAGACCATAACAATCATCGGAGAATACCTCAAATGTATCTGAAATTCTTCCTAAGATCGTACAATCTTTGCCGAGTCGGTTAATTCTTCTCAGAGGTAATAAGTATTCCATAGAATGCATGTGACCATATTGCTCTCATGTCAGCCAGTTAATACCAGATCTGGGTATTTTGCTGTCCCAGGAAGATCAAGAGGTTTCTTCAATGTTGGATTTTCCATGCTTGAAGGTAGAAACTGTTGGTCTTGTTGTAGTATAAGCGAAAATGTGAGGAGAAATAAAATAAGGTATTGAAGTGCTTGGTGTGCTACCCCAAGTGATTTGTCCAAATTTTCTACTCACTTATCAATTTTAACTCTTTGTTTAAGGGGGGTATATATGATCCTATGCAAGGACATGCCTTAGCTGGTGGCTACCAAGAGTGGCGTGATTATCAGTATGCTAATCAGCTGGCTTATCCTGAGCAATGCCTCCAGCAGAACATTCAGAATTATGATGTGCAAACTGGTTTAGACATCCTACAGGACTCACGCCTCTTGACTCAAGAAGAGAAGGATCGGGGTTGGGTGACGTCGGTGTTCAAGCGTGATGATCATGTTGACTTTTGAGGCAATGTTTTTTTGGCTCCATCCTGTACAAATGCAGACTTGCATTTACTCAAAAGATTTGGCGTGGGCTGCATTGAATGCAATTCACTCTCCCATGTGGATGATTAGCAGCCTTTAAAGACTTCTCAAGCCACGCTCAAATCTGGAAAAATCCCAAGCGTGGATATGCATTAAATGAGCCTTGCATGGCTCATGAACAGGGCCTATCTCCTTTGCTTATAAATTGAGCCCTCTGCACTTGTAAGTGGTGTGGGAACTCAGAAACATATCTGAGTTTGTATATGTTTGTATCAGTTTGAGAGAGTGTGTGTAGAGTGTTCTGTAACTCCTCCTCCTAAATATAATCCGGCTGCCCCCCGTGGACGTACCTAATTCATAGGGAACCACGTAAATCTTTGTCTATGTGTTTGTGTGTGTTTGTGTTCTGATTCGATCCTTTGTTTCCGCAACAGATCAGAGGCTCCAGCAACTGAGAGAGAGTCAATTGTTTATCTGCACTTCCGCATGAAAAAACATATATGCTCGTTAGCCTTGTCACCCTTTTTTCATGATACCTTTCCCTCTTTTGGTCTTTTTCTTCGTCTTTTTTCTTGACCATGGTTGTGCTCACGCCAGCTTTGCTAGTTTCCTTTTTGGGATTAACCCAGGTCCCTTCCAAAAACTCATCATCAATTGCAACTCTTGAAAGTTAATTGTTTTTGTTCTAAGCTAGGAAAGTTAAGTGTTCCTCTCAACAGTAAAGATAATGGGCATTCTGGCATACCTTCATTTGAAGCGGCCCTTTTTTCGGCATCAATTTTGTTGTCCAATTGATATCATGTCTTCTAAGTCCATGTAGCACTCGAGTGAGTATATGCGTTGTAGCGCAACCATAATATCACTAATCCAGTAAAAACATGAAGTTAACACTTAAAAGATAAATAATCTAAAGAATTGAAACTAAATAGAGTGAGAGATGTACACGTAAATGCCGAAAACATTTCATAAGCTTTTTGTTCAAGTAATTCTACAATCCCTTTTCACGTTGACTACTAGTTTTGTAGTCAAAATCATCAAAAGCATCCCCAAATCCACGCGGAAAAGTGTATGAAACCTTCTTAACAATAACTCTAGTATTATGGAAGATGAAGACCTCTACTACATGCTCTCCCCTCTTGGCCTCAATTGGGAGAAGTAGCCCTTTGCATCTGAATATTCAAATTCAACAATACGTATATCAATCATTTCCCCATTATGCACAAAATCAGACAAAGAGGTCTAGCCATATTCGAAACGTCCACCAAACCTTTCAATTATATACTTGATTCCAACAGACACCGATTCAGGCTCATTATATACATATGCACTTCCAAACACCTCTTGGAGATAATTCTAGAAACTCCATGGTAGTATTTCCCTTAGATATGACCTAAGACATGCAACTGGAGCGATGCTGAACTCGAAAAAATGCACTAAAATCTAATAAATTTTTACAAATAATTTGATTTTTTTTCCATATATTTAGTGAATTGTTTATGAGTAGTCAAAGTAAAAAAAAAAAAACAAACCTCAATTAAATTTGTAACTATGTAGATAATATAATTCAACAAAACAAAATAAATTGAGCACAATTCATTTTCAATAATAATAATTTTATATAGAGCTTTGTATACATTTTTTTTTATATATTTTTGTCACCGCTGAACTAAAAACCTAAAGCCACGGTTGATGCAACCTAGGTAATCTGTTGTGGTCTATATTTGGTTGTGACAGAAATAAATGGTCAATTGAACAAATGGTACTGTATATATGACCTACTGGTCAAAAGGCTTAGAACATACGTATCTAATATAGGATGACAGCTTTTTATTAGTAGCCATAACAATCATGTCCAACTAAATCTAACAATCAAAATTGTTGAATTAAAAACATATCTGACCTGTAAGTAACATCAAAATCAAATTTTTTTTTTTTTTACAAGTCAATCGCAATCACATCATTTCAATAAGCCCAACAGCACTTATAAAAGAATCCATTAAAAATACATCAAAATCATTTGAACGGTGTAAAAATAGGGCTAATTTCTTCCTTATCCTCATGGTTGATCATATCCAACACTACTCTCTCCTCTCAATTGTTTTCAAAATTGAAAATGATGAAAATGCTATTTTCATGATTAGAAACAGCTGTACTTAACAATTGTAATCCTAATAATAAAACCAATTAATCCCCACCTCTAAATATTTAGCATTCTACTTCTATAAATTGTTCATCAAGATTCTGGTTCTTTACATTGATCTCAATCTTTCTCTCTACCAAACTTATAAGGCTCAAGGAAGGAGATTAAATAGTTCTTCCATACAAGAGATGGCTGGGAAAAGGGGAGCAATAGTAGTTGCGATGTTGTGCATGATGGTGGTGCTGGTGCAATCTGCGCAAGACGGCAACGGCAACAAAAGGGTGAATTGCATGCCGGAGTGCTACTTCCAGTGCATGCAAATGAGGGTTTTTACGTGGAGCGAATGCAAGCATGTTTGCGTCCACACTTGCACAAAGCTTGTTTGTGATGCCTTGATGAAATTGAAGGGTCGTGCTCGAATGGAGAGAACGGAGAAGGCGGTTGAATATGGCTTGTCGTTGACTCTTTTCCGGTAGATTCAGGAGATCGAAGAAGAGACTTGAACGGTTCGCACGCATTGCTCAGAGCCGGTTCGGTTATAATACCTTATTCGCTTGTTTCTTATTTTAATTGGTTGCCGAAAAAAGTTGATGTATTTTTTTCTTTTCGGTTGTCGCCTGCGAAGGTCCCTTGCTCTTGTTATTTGATTGTACGATGAATTCATAAATGTTAACCGAAGTTTATTTTCATTTAGTTCAATTCTTCGGTAGAGGTTTCCAAAGAAACCATCAAAAATCGCGAAAGTTGATACACTAAAATGAGAGGAAATATGCTAAAATGGTCTGTTCACCTATAACAGAGACCAGCAGCTACAATAGTTTACAAAATTGATAAGATTATAATAAATGTCTACGGTTGGAGGTTAGGATGCCTAAATTATCATAGAATGTGGCAGTAAAAAAGAACATTTCGCAAATTAATCATACGATGTGTCCGGTAACAGGGCACAAATGGTGAAAAATGATCCAAATAGAAAATCCCAATTGATCGGGACACAAGTATTCTTTTTCTTTTCTTTTTCTTTTTAACTGAAAAAAATGCCCAAACAAGGAAGGCTACAACACCAAACCTGGCGCATCAGAACAAGAAGACTACAAAGATTAATCACACCAAGCCCGACATGAATTGAGCCTCTTCTTCTGAAAAGCTTGAGCAGCCCAATTCGCAGCTTCATTTGCATCTCCACCAAACCACGAGAATGATAAGGACAAGGAAGCTTTAAAAAGATCAAATATCGGAGAAAATAGCGCTGCATTCCCGAGGAGGGTCATCCTCCAACAAACAACAGAATCATGCTTTTGTTGTGCCCCTGAATTTCAATGCTTTGGTAAGTTCACAGCCTTAGCTAGAACGCAAGCACAACGAATAGCCAAAGCCTCAGCCGGGAAAATGGAGGTTGCCTGGCTAAAGGGAGCTGAACCATCAATCAAATTACCTTTACAATCCCGTAACAGTACTGCTATAGCGGCAACAGAACCGCTGGCAAGCATAGCATTATCACAGTTCGCTTTAAATGAGCCGTTGGGAGGAGGTACCCACCTTCAAAAGGTAGGAGAAATCCTCTGGGAAGCATGGGCAACATGAGAGGATCTTTCTGTAGCCAAAAGCAATTCCCTTCTAGACATAGCAGCTTTAATAATGACCTGAGTTTGGTTTACTGGAGAGTGATTGAAATTGAAGTTATTCCCTTCCTCCCAAATGAACCAACCAAGAGTTGTAACTTTGCTAAGAAGCTCTGCCCTCTCCTCTTCATTTGCACAACCATTCAACGAGTCCACAGTCCACCGCAGCATCAATTGGATCCTCGGAGGGTTCATTCCCATCTCACTATGTTTCTGACCATGCCTAGTTACTAGCAAGGGTCTCCATAAATGATCACACCGGTTATTAAAGGATTTTTCTTGTTATATAGCTTGAAAGAACTGTATTGGTCCTCTATAAACCTCCATTAGTTCTGATTTTCATATTTTTCAGAGCTCACAATCTATTTGCCGACCAACATTAGAAATGTGGGAGGTGAAAATGTAGCTTTACATAAGTAGTTACTCCAAAGTGAAGTGAATAAATTCTGAAAGGGAGAACAACCGGGAGCTGACCAAAGGCAGTCGACTAATGATCAGATAAGTTCAGATGGGCACTCAAAATGGTCGAGACTACAGAAATGCAGAGCAATGCAAAGAGATACTCGGTCTGAACATGATTGTTTTCATTGAAAACAGCCAGAATTTCATTAGTCTCAAATAGATACAAAAGATATCGAAGGGCAGATGGGCTAAAAGGAGAAGGGAAACTCATTGAATGAATGCCCTCACCCAAGCACCCAAAAGCCACAACTACCCAGGCCAAAAGCCCCAAAGACACAAAAAACAACTAAAAAAAACCTAGAATTTTAATGGCAAGAAGCCAACCAAACAATGTAACAGTCAACCCACAACAACCCACAACAGAAAAAGCTTGGTACCTCTGATGCTTCTACATCTGCAGCTAGCACTGATACTAATTTAGGATCACCTCAGAGCACCACATGTAATGCTTTCCAAACCGTAAATGATATTATCTTCAGAAAAAGGAAATGAACTATCCTTTGCTCTTAGCCAGAAAACAAGCTTCCACCTGATTATCTCACACACTTCTATGCAAGCTGGATGGATGTACATTGTAGAAAATGAGTATTTCTAGCACTCCAAATACCCCATATCACAACCAGAGGTAAAGCTTCCCACAACAGTTTGATCACTTTGTTATCTTTCTTTTAAACTCACTTCACTTCCACCACCACCGTATCAAACGGGAAATGCAACAACACTAGCAGACTAGCTAAAAACAGCAGGAAGTGGCCAAAAGCAAAAGAGTCAAATTTTGTTCTCATTTTTTAAAGGACTTCCTCTTAGTTTTATCATTTCTTCCATCCAGTTCTATCCTAATTCCACTTCTAAGCAATTGAAACAACTAATTCATCCAATTTCCAAAGTCGAAATATGTGCAATTCAATCGAATAGGGATAAGTTGAAATAGAGTAAAAGCTATTGTACTAGTCCCTCTACAAAACTCTCTTTGAGAGTGCGTTTGCTTGGGGAGGGGGTAGTTTCCTCCCCTTTTTCCATTCACCTTCTCTTTCCTTCTCCTTCTCCTCCCCCCTCTCCTCCCACACCCTCGGACCCTACCCTTCTGCTCTTTACCTCACCTCTGTCCTTTCTCCGCCTGATCCCTTATCATTTTCTCAAATATGGTCTGAGATTTGTTCTATGGCTGTAGCTTGACGCCACGTTGCAACCACCCCAATCTAGTAGGGTCTGATCTGTACAGTGGTGGAGTCTACAACTTTTACCAAGATGGAGACGGCTTGGTGGAGCTTCTAAGGCTAGAGATGTGGAGGAAGAGTTTTATCTCTCTTTTTTAAGTTTTCTTTCCTCCCTGTGACGTGGTTTTGTTTAACGGTTGTATTGTAATAATACCTCCATTGTAGAGGTTCCTGTATTCTTTCATTTTTCTTTCATCTCTGTAGAGGTTTCCTGGTATGCCTATATTGTAATAATACCTCTGGTGTAGAGGTTTTAAGTCCTCTCTACATGGAGATATGTAGTCTACCCTTTGCTTTCTCCTCCTTTCATGGAGGCTTCTTTTTCTCTTCTGAGAGTTTTATCGCACACCGATGTACTTTATTGTTTGATATAAATCATAGATGTAATATAAGTAGGTTTCATCCACAGATAATCTTAGTTCAAAAAATCTAAAAATAAACCAACTGGGGTACAATTCCACTCAAATATTTGCAGCGAATCATCAAATCGAGAGAGACAAGAAGGGTTTTTCTGAGAATGAAATCATTGCATTGCCCAACTTAATTCCAACTGGACAAGGTTACAAACTTCAGAGGGCAGAGCACTAAGAGAGGGAGGGGGAAACCTATTCCTGTTGCACTTTTTTGCTACCCAATTTGCACACTGGTTAGCTTTGCGATCACGCCAAAAAAATTTAGCTACAAAAGGATTAAAAAGAGATTTCATGTCTTCCAGCATACTATCCATACCAAGCAGATGCTAGCAGAATCGTTGGAAAGAAGCTTGACCAGGCGTGAACAATAAGTTTCAAAGATAGCTTGAGGAATCTGAAGGCTTCCCGCCATTGAGCAGGCTACTCTAATTGTCCAGGCTTCAGCAGCAAGAGCAGAACCTAAATTAATCCTGCCATAATTTATTTCTCTAACCTTTCCAGAATGGTCCCGAGCTATGATTGCAAAAGCTGCATGTTTACTTGATGGATTGAAAGCCACACCAAAATGGAATTTCCAGAAACCCAAAGGTGGATGTTGCCACGAGGTAGAATTACTATCCACAAGAGCATGGGTATCACGAGGATTCAACTGAGCGTAAACAGCATGAAGATAATCTCCCTCGGCCGTGAGGGCTGCCTTCAAAGTGGAGGTAGGATCTGGGGTTAAATTGGAGAAGATGTAATCATTCCTTCTTCTCCAAATACCCCAGCAGATTTGGGCAATAAGAGCCAAGGAAGCCTTACTTAGGGGTGATGGAGGATTCACCAGATTATCAAACCATTTAGCGGCTGAAACAATACTCTGAATAGGGTCATGGAATGAGAGGCCACAGTTAGTCCAGATGCTATGGGTCCAACTGCACCTAAAGAGGGTGTGCTCAATTGTTTCCACCTCTAGATGGCAAATAGGACAGAGAGGGCTTCGAGAGCATTTTCTCTTGAAAAGATTCTCCTTAAAATCGATGGCATTCTTCAAGACTGTCAAAATGAAATGTCGAATTCTGGGATGGCAATGGAGTGTCCCAATGGTTTTCCAAGTGTTCACAGAGGTTGTAAAGGAGGAGCTGGGGGGACCAGAATGGCAAGAGGATGTTGTGGCTAAGTGATACCCTGACTTCACAGTATAAACTCCAGAAGGATCGTGATCCCAGATAAAAGAGTCATTCTGATTGGTCGAGGATATAGGGGTGGAGGTTATGATGGAACATATGTGGCTTGGGAAGAGGGAGTGAAGAAGATTGAGGTTCCAAGACTTGGAGTTTGGGCAAAATAAATCCTTAACAAGGGATGGACGGTTATTTGTAGGACGGGGACCAAGAGTGATGAGCTGGTGGTTCGAGAAAAGCCATTTATCCTCCCAAATGTTGATTGACTCACCATTACCGAGTTTCCATACCAAGCCTTTCTTGATTAAATCTCTACCTTCAAGAAGACTAGACCAAACCCAAGAGGGAGAAGCCCCCCTTTTAGCCTCCATAGGATTAGAAGTTGGGAAATAGGAGGCTTTGAGGACTTGAGCCCAAAGAGACTTTGGGTTTTTGAGCATCCTCCAGAACTACTTACCAAGGAGGGCCTTGTTAAAATAGGCAAAGTTTCTATACCCCATACCTCCTTGAAATTTTTCCGAAGCCATGGAATCCCATTTGCACCGGTGGCTTTTGCTACCACAGTCCTTCTCACCACACCCGAAGCAATTGATAATAGAACTCAACTGTTTGCACAAGGATATAGAAAATTTGAAGCAAGTCATGGGATATGCTGGGATGCCTTGAGCAACAGACCTGATAAGGATCTCACAGCCAGCCTCGGCTAGTACGCATTTCTTCCAACCTTGGGTTTCGGAAAGGAATCTGTCCCTCACAAAAGCAAGAGCTTGCTGTTTGGATTTAGTCCAGTGAGTGGGAAGACCAAAGTACTTTGCAGCATCAGTCATAGAGGAAATTCCCATTTCCTGACGAATTTGATTTTGGAGATCAGGTGAAGTATTCGGAGAGAAAAAGATTTCAGATTTACGGAAATTAACAGTTTCACAGGAAGCCAGACCAAAGAAGTGAAGTACTTCCTTGATAACATTGACAATTGGAGACCGTAGCTTCAAGGAAGATCAAGGAATCGTCTGCAACGAGGAGATGAGACAAGTTGGGCCCTCTATTGCGGATCCTCAGGCCGGAAAGAGTTTTACGAGAGATGGCTTCAGATATCATACTGGACAGTCCATTGGCAACGATAAGAAAAAGGTACGGAGAAAGAGGATCCTCATGACGGAGGCCCCTAGAAGGAGAAGTGGAGGCTATCTGAGAACCATTGGCCACAACATTGTACTCCACAGAGGTGATACAATCCATAATCCAACCAATCCAGGTATTACAAAAACCCATTTTCTCCATTTCAGATTTAAGGAAGCACCATCGAACGCGATGGAAGGCTTTATCGAGGTCCAATTTGATTGCCATGAACCCCTTGGGACCCTTCTTTTTATTTTTCATATAATGGAACACCTCGTGGGCAACAATAATGTTATCCTGAATCTGCCCGCCCGAAACTAAGGCCGACTAGGAAAGGGTGTCGATGTTCTGGAGAAGAGGTTCGAGCCTGTTGGCCAAAACTTTTGCGACGATCTTGTATGCAAAATTGCAAAGGGTGATCGGACAAAAGAGCCCAGGTTTCTTCTTGGATACAAGGACAATGTTGGTCTTGTTTAGGTCTTTCAGTAGCGGAGCTCCTCCGTCGAAGAACTCTCTAATGCCATGGCAAATGTCAGGTTTTATAGTAGGCCAATGCTTCTGGTAGAAAATACCCGAGAATCCGTCCAGGCCCGGGGGTTTACAAGGACCCATTTGGAAAACAGCGAGTTCAATCTCGGCATCGAGTACACAGAGAAAGGTTGTCAAGGTCGGAAATGGACCGAGGGGCATAATTATTATCATTATTATTGTTAGGGACAGAAGGAATCGAAGGGAGGACAGGGTTATCATCGGTGAATAGAGAAGAGAAGTACCTCTTGATTATAGTATCAGCAATCTCCTTCGGGGAAACTAACAGTGCCGGCCGCCATGTTTGGGTTGCCCGAGCTCGAGCTTGGTTGCGGTTCTTTGGAAGAGGTCCGTTCATTGGACTCAGTTCTTGTGCTGAATGATGGTAAGGTCTCTCTGATGAGAGACATGGAGTTGAAGATGGTGGGAAGATGGACTAGGGTTACCAGGTTGAGTGTCGACCGTGTGATTCTTGAAATCAAGAAACTCCATTTGGGGTGGTTTTACTGCAAATCGATACACCAAGGTTAGTCAGCACTTAGCATTAGGCTCAATACAGCAAGCACGAAATTGACAGAGATGATAATTTGCAGGGTTGATTCGAGCACTTCGATGGGATTCTTGCCAAGTCCATCTATATTTGGTTTGATGAAATGAAATCGACAATGGAGTTGAATTGAGATTGGAATGAAATAAGAGGAAATGAGATTAGAATATTTTTTTCATTTCTAAGTTTGATTATAATTACATTAATCATTCTCATCCACAATAGAATAGAATGGTATGGTATGACTGAAATGGAAATAATATAATTTATAGTAATTTTCGGTTTGACAATAGTGAATTCTAGAATGGCACTAATAATAATTTTGGTGTGGCAAAAAAATAGAATGACAATTCTTTATTTTTTTTGGGAATTCCTTTAATAGTGATTCTATTTGAAATGAGTATTCCATCATTGGTGAACCAAAAATAAGAATAAGTATTCTATGAAATGACCATTTCATTCCAATGTTAATTCTATCTAACCAAACATACCCTAAGACTTTGGGAACGAATCCTTGCAAAACAAGTCCAAACCGTGAACCCTCCAACAATCAAGTTATTCGAAAAATGACAGAGAGAGTATTAGTAAAAGAGTTGTGATTGCCAACCTTATTTGTAGGTGCCGCAAGGTCGTGTGGAGCTGTAATTGGTTCTGCGGGGTGGTATTGATCATGGGATCAAAGGATAATGAAGTAGTGGCATGGATCATGGCGTAATTGAAGTTGTGGCATGATTTGTGAGATGACCCAACCGTTTCATGGATTTCCTCACCGTGCGAACCAGCCGAGCACGGCCACGTGCCATAGACGTAGTGCTCGGCATTAGTGTTAAAAAATTCATACTAATCAATATATACCAGTCGGATGAATCAGGAGAAGATTATATATGGAGATTTACCTCATTGGAAAATGAAGTAATTGTACGAGAATTATATTCCAAACGGCCTCTCTGGAAAATCTAGTATCTCCAAAAACCCAGAGTTCCAAATCTTTTGAAAAGAATGGCGTCGTAAGGTGTTGTAAGTTACACACACCTCATGTCTTCAAAATGTGAGTTTAAGATCAATAATAAACAGCACCGTATTCCACGTTGAATACATGCTTTTTGTTTTTTAAAAGTTCATTTATCTACTTTTTATTCAGTTTGTGTTGACATCTATTGGGAGTTTTGAAGTTTGCCTAGGCCCCCGAAATTTGTCTTGTGCTATATAAGCCTAGCATTTGTTCTACCCAAACAAATTGTTTTGAAATCTACTCCAAAGTCCAAACAGAGTGTGTTTTATACAACACCATCTCTGTGTTTATTTGAATTAAAAACCATGGCCACTAAGCTTGATATTTTTGTAACCATTGTGACATTCTTCCTTGCCTATAGCACAATTAGTGTTGCATCAGCTCCACTCATTCAAACAGGCAGCGATCGATGAGTACCTTAATTCTATTCCGATCAACCAAACACTGATGGATGAATGGTTCAAGACATTCAGCTCCGATCCCACACATCTGTGGTATCAACAAAGAAAGTGTTGGAAATTGACTCCAAAATAAATCATTTGATTTGGTTGTAATTTATTTGTCCTGCAATGGATAAATAAATATGGAGTGATTGAAATTGTTTGATTTGCCACCGAACCGGGCCGTGTGTGACAGTGAGTTCATAAAATTCTAAGGCTTAAAGTTTGTTGGGTACTTGTAGTGATTAATTAAATTAGTTACTTCATTTATTAAAGCTTTTGAATTAAATTTAGAGTTGGTTATAAACCAACATATGGCAACTAAACCAATGGGTGCCAACACTTCATTTTCCTTGGCAACGTGTGCCTTGGGAAAATAGGAAAGTGTTGTGTTGGTTCAGCCAAAACAAGTTCGAATAGTGGTGTCTCTTCGGCTGAGCCCACTTCGAACAGTTGCGTATTTTTCTAACACCATTTCGAACAGTCATTGTTTCTCTTCGTTGGGGTGCCTACTTCTCTATAAATAAGATCCATCTCCTCCCATTTTAAAAATGAAAATTCCTACACTCAACATACATATTCTGAGAGAGTTCTGCACAGTTTCCTGATTCGCCCGTTGAACAGATCGTGGTGCTACTTTCGTTCTTCGAAAATCGGATAATCCTGGGAGGCACACGTTCAAGAGACTCAAAAGTACCAGTGTGAGAGATGAATTTGCTTTAATGGTATAGTATTCTCCATAAAAATACTAGCCTCGATTGCCAATTTTCGAACGCCTGAAATTGGTCTAGTAAATTTCTAATATTGTTTATTTTTAGTGTGTAGCAAATTTCCAGTGATAAACAATCCCGGTTCCAACAAGAAGTTGATAAGAAAGTTGCCCCGCAGCCTAACTAGCTCTCCACCTACGACTCTTCTAACGAGCTAGTAACGAGCTGTTGTACACTCAAGCTGAAATAGAATGTTGTTCCATATGCCTGTTCATCAATGATACTATACCTTATAAATGTATTTATCTTATTGAAATACTTTTTAAGTATGCCATTTGGATCATTATTGAGCAGTGATTTCTAATTGATTACAAGGGGATTGTCGCCCAACATAAGGTATTATAGAGAAACTCCAGCTGAGCAAAAAAAAAAGGCATTGCAAATAGAACTACACCATTGCACTAATAATGCTAATTTTTTTTTTTTTTTGAGAGCGACAAAGCGTCACTTTTTGCTCACCTTTGTCCACTAGGCGGAAGATAATATGCTAATAATTTCAAATAAGTTTGGATATTAATGCATATCTCACAAATATTAATATATTTTTCCAAATATCAATACATATTTCTCAGATATTAATGAATTTTTTACCTATTATTCTACACTATTTGGGCTCAGGTTAATCTTCTGAGTTTGGGGGAGGCAAGTCCAAAATGAATCATAGTTGAGGAGGGTTCAATGTAATTTATCCTCATAACCGATAACCAAAGATTCCTCACGCGGGTAAATTTTGACCGATTTGTTCGCCCGCTCATCCGTGCATTGCAGAGCCATCTGCATGACGATGCGCTTCTCTCTCTCTTTCTCTTTCTCTCTCCTCTCTCCTTTAATGGTGACTGCAATCCCCAGAGAAACCCATCCGTCCCGCTCTCTGTCTGTCGGGCCGCGCAGCATCGAGCTATTTTCTCTGTTTCCTCATCAAGGTACTTCTTTTCTGGACCTCTTTTCCATTATTTTATCGCAAATGCTTTGTTTGCTTTCATGCGTTAAGGGTTTTTCAGAGTGTAATAAACTTAGAGTCGTCAAAGAATTTCGTGCATTGCTAGCAAGGTCGAATCTCACGAAGGGTAATCGTTCCAAATCTTGGGGCAACTAGAGTCGTTAATTTCAGGGCCTCGGGATCAGTTGAGGTGTCCGGTTGTTAACTTCAGGGCCTTGGGATCAGTCGATGTGTGCGCAAGCTGGCCCCAGTTATAGAAAAAAGAAAAAAGGATTTAGAGCATTGATCCCTTGGGGGAGCCCAGCGGGTAATTCAGTTTGATGTAATGTATGAAAGGGAGTAGTGTTGGTTTGTGAAGTTTTATTCAGTGTTGGTTTGTCACTTAGCCGATTGCGATTAAGTATAACGTAGTAAACCCTAGCATATAAATTGGTGATGTAAACCTAGGATATTGTACTTAATTACACAATCGGGGAAACACTTAAAATGTGTGTTTTTCTTTCTGTTTTTGATTAGTGTCTGTTGGGTTGTATCCGCAACAACAGTCAACAAGTTTGTTTCATCATCTAGGGTCCTTAGCCCATTTAAGATAAGACATTTCATTTCAAATGCTTCAAATGATTTCCGAAATTAGGGTTTTTTGGGTCAGTTTTTAATCATAAAATTTAAAGTTTTGTCGTCTGGATATATACTTCAGTCTGATGCACTGGATAAGAGAAATTATTGATTTCTTTATCTGGGTACTTGTTTTCTTTAGCCCTTATGTGATATTTCATTTCAAATTCTATATTTAATCTCGTTTCCAGTAACCCCAATCCACTCTGGTTGTTTTGTCTTCCGGGCATGCCCTTCAGTTTGATGCACATTATGAAAGTTTTCGGAACTGTTTGTTGACTATTACGACGCCAGATTTTCAACTGTAAGGTTTTAGAAAATTGGGTTTAATTTTGCCAATGAAATGCAGATGGGACGGGTCAAATTGAAGATACAGAGGTTGGACAGCAGTGCTAATCGCCTAACTACCTACTCGAAGCGGAAGAATGGGCTTGTCAAGAAAGCTGAAGAAATATCCGTGTTGTGTGACATTGACATTGCCGTGCTCATGTTCTCACCAACCGGAAAGCCAGTCTTTTGGAAAGCAGATAACAGGTATTCCATACCTTCAACTTTTTTACATTTATTTTCACCATAAAAAAATTACATTTATATTCCCATTAAAAATTAGTTGGATAAGTTTGGCATCTGCTGATGACCTAGCTCACGAAATAAAATTTAGAAGGGAAAAAAAGGAGGAGACAAGGCATCATACTGAGTCTCTGTCTAGAGAGAAAGCTTTAATCTTTTGGTGAACCATTACATTACGCTAGGGTACAGGTTGTTGAAATTTGTCTTCTCCTCGCCTTGGACTTCTGTATTGCTGATAGGCATGTGACTGCTTTGAAATTCGCGCAGAGAATTTTAACATGAAAGTTTATGAATGTTAACTGTAAAATAAAGCACGTGTACAGGTACCAGTTGGTCTGTAGATTCAAACCAACACACACACACAAGTATTTTTCTTCTTGAAATGTAATGATTTCTTTTAGTCTTTAGTGCATTTTCCCCTGCACTTTTGGTTTGAATTTTGATATGGGAATGAAGGAATGGTTCAATTTTTTCTCCTTGAATAGTCAAACTGGACAAGGATTATAGAACATTTGAAAAAGGAAAGATAGACTACAATTTTTGAGATGGAGGGACTAGAGAGTACACCAGTTGCTGTGTACACAGTACAACATGAATATATCACAGGGTTAACATCACTAATTATCGTTACACCCTTGACTAAATTTACAGTACCAATTACTGGGACCTGACCGAGAAGGATGAACCCTGACATAGTTAGGGAATTAGCAAACCAAGAGTGAATCTGGCTTCGCAATCCCAACCCCAATGGCTAAGTCGATGTGGGAAAACATACAAAAAAGGGTATTCGTGCATTATACATTCTCTGTGGTGGCCTCGGTTATTATATCGGTAACCGAGTGTCGCGCATGAGCCAATGTGTTCTCTTCCGCGGCTGAGCGACTGAAGAGTGTCACGACCCTTAGTCCGAGGTTCGGTGCTGCCTCAGGGAAGATGCTTCGGTTCTGATCTTATCCACCGGAGGATAGTAAGGCGGTTGCAACGGATGGGCCCCACGCCGGATCCGTCAGCACAGTAATCATTGGGGGTAGGTCATGTGCTCCGTAACCGTATTATTCCCCCACGTCATGAATGACGTCTCCAGGAGCGGTTACCAGAGCGTGATCTCCACGCGTTGGCTTGAAGGCCAATAAAGCCTAGGTCTATAAATACGAAAGGATGCTCACCGTGAGAGGTATGCCATTTTACCCTAATCCTTGACCTAACTCACTCTCCCTACATCTAACTTGATCGTCGGAGGGTCACTGGGCAGTCACCGCCCTAGTGACTTATTGCAGGTCCTCCGGTGGAGCAAAAAGGAGCCTAACCAGGAGCGCTGTCTAGGTCCCAATAATCCGAACCCCTACAATTGGCGACTCCGCTGGGGATCTAGCCAATCATTTCCACACCAGTTCCTTGCTCCTGAATCGAAGACGGTTGAAGTCGACGACGCACAACACGGTGGCGCCGCTCATGGACTCGGTCCCCTCATGGACCACAGCCCGGCCTCCGGCAGAGCCATTGCCCTTGGAAAGACCCATGTATCCGTCGGAATGGGTGCAGGAGCTTCAACTCTTGACCCTGGCCCATCTTCCGAGCTCCACACCTACATCCGCCATATCGAGCGGAAGATCGACGATCTCACAACGGTGGTGAAGCGCGACAAACACGTCCGGGACGAGTTGGCGGAGATCAAACACCTTCTCCAGATCTCCCCATCTCGTTCCTCCGGAAGTCGTGGCGGACGAAGGAGCCACCACAGCCCCCCTCGCAGCAACGAAGTCGTTCACCCTCTAGAGCATCGGTCCCGCCCCTCAGTCAAGGATCGTCTCGAACCACCAAGGCCGGCGGAGGCCCTAGCCGCAAAGGACGCGACGCTCAGAGACCGCTCCCGTTCCCCCATCCAGCCTCGACGGAGACCATCCGCCTTCGAAAGGCTCGGTGGCGGAAGCGTCTCCGCCTCCTCCACCCACTCTGTCCGGGCGGGCAAAACAGGCCGAGATTCTACCCCTAGCCTCACAAGGGCAGCCAGGGGAGATGACGGGCTTGTGGAATTTCAAACCAGGGGGGATCGCGAACGCCTGAAGAACTCCAGAGCTAGGAGCCCTATCATCTCGCACCCTGCAGGCGCCCATAGCAGAAGTCCAATCACGGGGCGCCTCGAGCCTTCGGCTCGAGACAGCTCCCGAAGGAATCGCCGTGAGCGTTCCCCCCAAAAGTCGGCCAGCGTCCAACCCAAAAGGAAGGAATATGACAGGCTGGACAAGCTTGTTCCCCCAAAGTGCACAGCGACTGAGCGTCCAGACGGTTTTGACCGTTCGATCCGACCTCATCGCGACGCGCGGCTTACACGACTCACGACCTCCCCCTTCACAAGGGAGATCGACTCGGTCACCCCACCCAAAGGATTCACCCAGCCCAAGTTTGCTAAGTACGATGGCAAAACCGAGGCCTACACCCATCTCGTCCAGTACAAGCTCGTTATGTCGCTATTCCTCTGGAATGAGCCTTCGGACGATGCCTTCCTGTGCAAGGTGTTCCCTGCAAGCCTCGGCAACCTGGGTCTCACCTGGTTCAATCAACTCCCGGCTCGGTCGATTTCCTCGTTCGATTCCCTCTGTGACGCCTTCATGGCTCTGTTCGTCACCAGCAACAAGCATGAGAAAGAGATTGACTCCCTCTTGGCCCTCCGCAAGCGCAGCGATGAGACGCTCCGGCAGTACGCCGGCCGTTACTGGGAACTATTTAACGAAATTGAGGGTTGCGACGGTGTCATCTCCGCCCGTGGCTTCAAGTTGGGACTTACCTCCCAGGACGAGCAGGTCTATGACGACCTCGCCCGCCATAAACCTAACTCCATGAAGGATCTTATGACTCGTATCGAAGGTTGGTGTCAGCTCATCGAATCCAAGGCGGAGAGAGGCATCGGCAAGTCCACGAGTTCCAAGGCCCCCAATACCTCGGTATCCACACCGATTTCCGCACCTGTCGCAACACCCAAGAAACAGGTCAACAATATCAAGCAGTCGCCGAGGAGAGGACCGAAGCCAAGTGACTTCAACGCTGAGAAAACCGTCTTCACCATCCCTATCTACCGCATCATCGACCAAGTAAAGGACCAACCCTTTTTCTCCTTTCCAAATCAAAAGCTCGGCACTGAAAATGGAAAAATCAAGAACCCCATCGTTCGATGCAACTATCACAACAAGCAGGGCCACTTCACAACCGCATGCAAGCCCTTCAAGGCTTACTTGGAGCAGCTTGTCGCGGGTGGCCACCTCGGTAACTTCATCGACCATGAGAAGACAGCGGCTCGGGCACAACGCTCCGACACAAACACCGAGGAAGCGGTGCCGACGATCCATGTTATTCACGGCCCCCTAAATTCTGAAGCCGCTCGCCTCCTCCGAGACGAACTGCACGCGGCCTCTTCCTCCAAGCAAGTCATGCTCGTTGGTCCTGAACCTAAGCGCCCAAGGACCGATGAAGGCTCTAAGTGGACTATAACTTTCACCGAGAAGGACCTCGACCGCGTCCAGCTCCCACACAACGATGCCCTCGTCACGTTACGCATCGGCACTTTCAACGTCCGACGCGTCCTCGTGGACCAAGGTAGCTCGGTCGAAGTCATGTATTACTCCCTCTTTAAAGATCTGAAAATCCCGGATACCGATCTCCGTCCCTCGGAAGTTCCTCTTATCGGCTTTAATGGTGCACCTGTCTGGCCCATCGGCACAGTCACCCTTCCAGTTCGCGCCGGCTCGGTGACTCTTGATATCGACTTTGTAGTGGTCGATGTGCCTAGCCCTTACAACGCGATTGTCGGGCGCACTTGGCTGCACAGGCTTCGGGCGATCGCTTCTACCTATCACCAGGTGGTCCGCTTCATTGGCCACAACGGACGCCAAGAAGACTTATATGGCGATCAAATTGCGGCCAAGAAGTGCTATGTCAATGCTGTCCGAAGTAGCAAACAGACCTCCCGGGTTAACCTTATCGAAGTCCCCGACGCCCCAGTCCTGGAAGACGTCGGTCGATCCGCCGACGAAAAAACCATTGAAGACGTCACCACCATCCCCATAACCGAAGACGGTTCCCGTTTCTTCCTTGTCAGTTCCTCACTTAGTGACACTGATCGGAACGAGACGGTGGCTTTTCTTCACTGGAGCATAAAAGTGTTCGCCTGGACCCCGTACGACATGCCCGGGGTCGATCCATCCTTCATATGCCATGCGCTCAACATTGACCGAGCCCGGCGCCCGGTCATTCAAAAGGCACGTCGGTCCTCTCCCGCCCACTCCGAGGCCGTTATCGAAGAAGTCAACCGACTCCTTAATGCCGGGGCAATCCGCGAAGTTCAATATCCCAGATGGTTAGCCAATACCGTCGTGGTGAAGAAGAAGAACGGCAAATGGCGGGTCTGCGTCGATTACTCTAATCTCAACGACGCTTGCCCAAAGGACTTCTTCCCCCTTCCTCGGATCGATCAGCTCGTAGACGCCACAGCCGGCCACGAGCGACTAAGCTTCTTGGACGCCTACCGAGGTTATCATCGATTGCAATGAGCGAAGACAACGTCGAGAATACAGCTTTCATTACTCCCCATGGTATCTTTGGGTACCTTGTCATGCCCTTCGGCCTGAAATACGCCGGTGCCACTTTCCAGCGCATGATAACCAAGATGTTCGAACGTCTATTGGGAGACACGATGCTTGCTTACATCGACGATATGGTGGTCAAAAGCATGCGTGCAAGCGACCACCTAGCCCACCTCGCCGAAGTCTTCGAAGTCCTCAAAAAGCATAAGCTCCGCCTCAACGCCGAAAAATGTGTATTCGGAGTAAGCTCCGGGAAGTTCCTCGGTCACCTTGTTTCCCGACGTGGCATCGAGGCTGACCCGACTCAAATTCGCGCCATCGAGCAACTCTCCGCCCCTCACAACAAAAGGGACGTTCAGCGTTTAACCGGCATGGCTGCTGCCTTAAATCGTTTTATAAGTCGCTCCTCGGATAAATGCCAACCATTCTTTGCACTTTTGAAAGGAAGCCGGCGCAGCTTTTCCTGGACAGAGGAGTGTGACCGGGCCCTTTTGCAGCTGAAAGCTTATCTCTCCGAAGCCCCGCTCCTGGTCACCCCTCGGGATCAGGAAGATTTGTTCCTCTACCTCGCTGTCTCTCCACACGCAATCAGCTCGGTACTCGTCTGACAGGAAGAAAGGGAGCACCAGCCCATCTACTACTCAAGCAAAACCATGACCCCGGCTGAAACACGTTACCTTCCCTTGGAAAAACTTGTGCTTGCTCTCATCTCCGCTTCCAGGAAGCTTGCACCTTACTTCCAATCACACCGTATCACTGTCCTAACCGAATACCCCCTTAAATCTCTCCTTCGGAAAGCCGATCTCTCTAACAGAATCTCACAATGGGCAGTTGAGCTTGCGAACTTCGAAATCCACTTTCAACCTCGGACGGCTATCAAAGCTCAGGTCCTCGCCGACTTTATCGCCGAGCTTACTCCGGCCGACGTTCTTACGTCAACCCCGCCCCAGCGCCCGGAAGCACTCCCCCAAGCAACCCCAAGCTCTGCCTGGAAGCTTTTCCATGGCGACATTTGGAAGATGTACGTCAATGGCGCCTCCAACAGCCGAGGCGCCGGGGCCGGAATCGTACTCCTCTCCCCCTCTGGTGTCCTGCATGAAAGCTCCGTTTCTATAAACTTCCCTGCTTCCAACAACGAGGCCGAGTATGAAGCACTCATCTCTGGCCTCAGGACCGCCCAAGCACTCGGTATCGAGGAGCTCGTGGTCTATAGCGACTCCCAACTTGTCGTTAACCAGTTGTCAGCGGAATACGAGGCTCGGGACGACCGAATGCGGACCTACCTCAGCTCCGCTATCCAGCTCATCAAGTCTTTTAAGGCCATCCGGGTCGAGCATATCGCCCGCGAACAGAACGCCCATGCCGATGCACTTGCAGGACTCGCTTCGGCTTGCTCCTCCTCGGAACACCGATCTATCTCCTTCAGCGCCATCGATAAGCCCAGTTTCGAGCTTGAAATCTTGAGCCACGAGGTCTTCAACATTGACCTCGGCCCAAGCTGGATGGACGAAATCATCGGCTACCTGCGCGACGACATCCTCCCAACCGACAAGAAAGACGCTCACCGACTTCGAAACAAGGCCGCTCTCTTCTGGCTTAATCCCAACGGCAAGCTTTACCGAAGATCATTTACCGGGCCATACTTATTGGTCGCACACCTACATCAGGTTCCGGGCATCATAGAGGAACTTCATGCCGGCGACAGCGGTTGCCACTCCGGAGGAAGGTCCCTCGCCCACCGGGCCATCTCTCAGGGGTATTGGTGGCCGTCAATGAAAAAGGATTCTGAAGAGTTCGTCAAGTGTTGCAAAAAATGCCAAATGTTTGCCCCAATTATCCACCAACCGGCGCGGGATCTTAGCCCCCTCACCAGCCCTTGGCCTTTCTCCCAATGGGGCATGGATATCATAGGCAAACTTCCGGTTGCCCCAGGAGGATTCAAATTTCTCTTAACAGCAACTGACTATTTCTCCAAGTGGGTCGAGGCCGAGGCCTTGGTCACTATCGAGGAAACCGACGTAATCCGTTTTGTTTGGCGGAACATCATCTCTCGCTTCGGTGTACCGTTCGCCATCATCACGGACAATGGGAAGCAGTTCACAGGACAGAAGTACCGAGTATTGCTTGATGAATACGGCATCAAATGGGACACGTCTACCCCAGCCTACCCCCAGGGCAACGGGCAGGCTGAAGCTGCAAACAAGGCGATTTCATCCGGAATCAAGCGCCGACTTGAGTCTCGGCGGGGCAAATGGGCCGAGGAACTGCCCAGGGTGCTCTGGGGCTATCGCACCACAGCTCGGCGATCCACTGGTCGCATTCCTTTCTCTTTGGCATTCGGAATGGAGGCTGTTATCCCCATCCAAGTCGGGCTCCCTACCATCCGCACTGAAAACTTTGACGAATCCGTCAACAATGCCAACATCGCTGCCGATCTTGACCTAGCCAAAGAGGAGCGTGACAATGCCCGGATCAAGCTGGCTTTATACCAACAGGAGGTTGCCAAGGGCTATAACCGAAGCGTCCGACTTCGGTCTTTCAAGCCAGATGATCTCGTTTGGAAAAAGGTGGTGGAAAAGTCCAAGAAGAGGAAACTAATGCCCAACTGGGAGGGCCCCTACCGAGTCCTTAAGCATCTCGGTTCAGGGAACTACAAGCTGGAAAAATTGGATGGCTCGCCCATCGCTAAGTCATGGAACGCCAACAACCTCAAGAAGTTCTATGGCTAAGCGTTCTGCTACCGAAGTTCTCTTACTCGTTCACTTGTATTTCTTTTCATTGCACCGTTAAAGGCAGTACGACTATGTAATGGCAATCTTCCACTAAGTTTGAATGAAACTCTCTATTTTCCTGCATTTTACTTATGCTCTCTCTTTATGCTGTCTTGCTTAATAACACTCGGTTCCTCCTCACCGGACCGTTTTACGCCGACTTCAGGGATATTGTCCTCCTATAGGTGATACCCTTGGACAATATTCTCACCAAGTCACCCCGGCCCTTTCGGTCGTTCGGACTTTTGGTCACACGCTTTAAGGACACTCGGCTTCCTTCCGAGCCCCTTATTCCGACTCACCCAAAGTCCATGGCTGCTTGGGCTCGATGCGTGCCGAACCTCTGGCCGAAGCGAGATCCCTTCGCGACGCAGCCCAAGGCCCCCAATTATACCACCATGTCGCGGTCCCGCTCGCTCCATACAACCGTCCTCGCCGACTCCTAAGGTCGTATTCTCCCAATTCTCCCCGATTTCGCTCGGTACAGGGGCCTCGGTTTTCAACCCGTTCCCCTGACCTCTAATTTGCTTCGGTTCACGCTTCCACACGCTCTTCCGTGCAACATTGCTTCGGAAGCATAACCGAAGCAGGGGCATCAACACAACACAGCACAGCAATAATATGAGCAAGCATAACAGTTCATGGGGGAGAAACAATCATTGAAAGTAAAAGTTTAAGTGCGCAGCTTCAAATTGAAATTCTAACAAGTTATTACACACCCTGGAACGGCAAACTCCATATGTCCGGAGCCGTCCAGCCAAAAAACAAGTTAGTTAAAAAAGAAAAAGAAAGCCTCAGGAAGATAAGCCTAAAGCAAGCCTAAGCATCTTCAGTGGGAGCAGTGGCATCAGGCTCAGCTCGACTATCCAAGGCTTGCTGCTCCCCAGGAGTCTTCTCCACCTCGTCCTCCTCCTCGGGCAGCACCAGTTCCTCGGGAGGCGGCTGAGGCAGGGCTCGGTGCTCAGAATCCTCAGGAAGATTAAGCTTGCGCAGCAGGGCCTCGTGTCCGAAGCGAAGCCCGTCCAGAAAACGTTCTCGGTGCAGTTCAGCTTCAATCTCCCGGACTTGCTTCTTGTATTCGACGCCAGCCGCATCCCAGCCCTCGCCGTAGCCCTTATCCCTCGCCGCCTCAACCTCCCGAGCTCGGGTGACCCTCAAAGTCTCGGCATCTTCCTCGGCCTTTTTAGCCCGATCCTCGGCGAGCGCTCTCTCCGTGTCACTCCTCTGGAAATCTGACAGATAGAGGTCGCACGTCTCCCGGGCCACCTTGAGGTCATCATCCTTTTGGGCAAGAGCCTTCTTCAGCTCTTCTATCTCCAGCCCTTGGACTCTGCTTCGGTCATTTATGGCCAAAGCCCGAGCCCTCGCCTGTCAATTAACAAAAAGAGTAAAGTAAGCGCAGAACATTGCTCAAGCATAATAAACGAACGAAAGAAGATTGACTTACCGCCAAGAGCGCCTGTGCAATTTCACCGGTCAGATCCTCTGTCCGGCCACTAATAGCTTTGGCGTCTCGGGGAAGGACACAGGAGCGCAGCAGCCCGAACGCCGTGCCGATGTTACAACGGCACTATCAGCGTGGGTAATAAGGCGCCCGGAGTAGTGGCGAACCTCCGGTGCCCATGGCATGTCCCTGGCAGTAGCCCGGGCATCGGAGTCGGTTGCTGCACCATCGGTGTCCCCCTCCTCGTCTTCCTCCCCAATAACAATGGGATCTTTATCCCTTGCCTGGGTCTCCTCCTCGGCTCCCTCGTGCCGAGCCCTCTTTTCCGGACGCTCCTCCGGAGACGCAGGGGTGACGCTAGATGGCCTAGCTCCTGGAGTGCCCCTCGGATCGCTTGCGCCTCTCCCGGCAGGCCTTCGGCGCCGAAGGTTGAGAACCTCCCTTCCGCGGCCACTCATGTCGTCGCTGAGCCCGGTCCTCTCTGGCGTCTCCCGGTCGAGTTCTTCCCGAATCACTCCCCAAGGCCCGGAGTTGCTCCCCTCGGCGTCCTCGGTCCTGGCCGCCCCTCTTCCCCTGCCTTCCCCTCTCCCTCGGCCTCTACCGCGCTCTCTTCCCGCCCTCGGTACGCCTTGCTGCCTCGGTTTCTTCTTTAGGAAACCGGTGTAGGAGGCAACGTAGCCGAGCAGATCGGGAGCGTACCGATTTACAAGAGGGATCGCAAAGGTAGCTGTGATCCGGGATCTAACAGCTCTTTCCCGAAGTCCTGCAACGACGCCTTCAGCTGCAAAAAGAGGACACCAAACAAAGATAAGTCAGTACAACAACCAAAAGACAATTGCGCATCGATGAGATAAACCGAGGGGGAATGCCAACTAACCAGGAGCTCCGTTTTCAAATTGAACCGTGGTCGTAGTGTCCGCCCTTTCCCCGGGACCGAACATGAAGTTCCCGGTCACCGACGCGTAAAGGCCTGCCCATTCCTCGGAGTCAGGCAGATGGTCTATTAGGAATGTGTCATAACCGGAGCGGCAGGACAGATAGTATCGTTGGTGCTCGCGGTTGACCCCGAGCAGGTAAACCCCGAAGAGTTCCTCCAGCCCGAAGGTCAGGTTGTACTGCCTCCTAAGCTCCACGACGCTCATGATTATCCTACATGAGTTCACTGTGAGCTGGGAGGAGGTGAGGGTTAAGGTTCGGAGAACCCTTCGGACGAACTGATGAAGCGGAAATCTGACCCCACCTTCGGTTATGGCCATCAGCGGAAAGATCAGTGCCCCTTCTCGATGGGGCAGATCCCTTGGATCGGTGTTCGGAAGCAGCCGTACCTCAACGTCGTGAGGCACGCTGTAGACTCGTTTAAATTCCGCGTAGGTGGCCCTCGACCCATCAAAGTATTGGTTCACATAGGGGCAGGGCCTCATCGGCCTTCTCCGCCCCCGAACCTCCTCTGGGGCGTCGGCGAATGGTCCTGGCCCATGATCCGAGGTGCTGGGCTTTGTCATACTCGCGTCAAAAGTTGTTCTCTGCTGTGGGCCTCTAGGAGGATGCGACGGCTCGATGAAGTCCAAAGGTGTTCGGTACGAGGCCCGGGAGCGGATTTCAGCGAAAATTTCCTCGAATTCAGCAGAAGAAGCGGAGCTAGTGGAACTGCCCGAGGAGATCTCAATGACCATTCGCCCCTACCTAACAAAGAAAAATGCGAAAAAAAAACCCGTTAGCTATGTGCTCAGGGAAGAAGCAAGAAGATCTAGCGCTCGGGACAATGGTCATTACTCCTCGGAATCTATAGGTCACGTCTAAATTCAGGGCGTCCTCTTCGGGAGGACTCCCCCCTTTCTTCTGGTCCGAGCCCTAAACTCTCGGGATAAAGATAGGCCTCGGGAAGAATCTGGGCCTCGGGAAGAATGTCTGCCTCGGTCGCAGCAAGAACGGCTCTGGAGATTCCCAGCGCCGCCGCGAACCAGAGACGGCGGGCGATGTTTCGATTCTGGCCCGCGCCAAAGGCGATCAAAAACTCGAGAAAAATTATCTAGAAATGAGAATTGAGGCAAGGGAATCAACGTACCTCGAGCTCGCGTGACAATCTGCTACCAAAACTTTCGCAATCGTGTTTGAATGGCGGAGGAAGACGGCGGCAATAGTTCAACTTCAGAGCAGGGGCGAAAGTGGCCGTCTTCTCTCTCTCTCTTCGTTATTTATACCAGGACGGACGAAGCGATGCGTGGGAAACGAGGCGCCGTGCATCGGCTCCCTCGATCGCTGACGTGTGTCCTAATCGAACGGTCATCTTTGATGGGGCTCAGTACCGAGGCGAGAGCTCCGTATAGCCGGGCCATTGGTTTTACGACACATGGCACCGAGGCGACGTTTCGTACCAATCAGCTGATGTAGCACGTGCCGATGCAGCTTTTTCGATTCCGTCGTTTCGCCTAACTCAACACGTGGGTTTTTTCTGACAAATGATTGAAGTGGGGGCTACCGAGGAATCTTCACTCTTCAGTGAGGCGCCTTCAGGAAAAATGGGGGTACGACGGCCCGCGCGGGAGTCAAGACCCCGGAGCAGTGGTATGAAGCTCCAGGGGCTTGAGGGGCTATTGTGGTGGCCTCGGTTATCATATCGATAACCGAGTGTCGCGCATGAGCCAATGTGTTCTCTTCCGCGGCTGAGCGACCGAAGAGTGTCACGACCCTTAGTCCGAGGTTCGGTGCTACCTCAGGGAAGATGCTTCGGTTCTGATCTTATCCACCGGAGGATAGTAAGGCGGTTGCAACGGATGGGCCCCACGCCGGATCCGTCAGCACAGTAATCATTGGGGGTAGGTCATGTGCTCCGTAACCGTATCATTCCCCCACGTCATGAATGACGTCTCCAGGAGCGGTTACCAGAGCGTGATCTCCACGCGTTGGCTTGAAGGCCAAGAAAGCCTAGGTCTATAAATACGAAGGGATGCTCACCGTGAGAGGTATGCCATTTTACCCTAATCCTTGACCTAACTCACTCTCCCTACATCTAACTTGATCGTCGGAGGGTCACTGGGCAGTCACCGCCCTAGTGACTTATTGCAGGTCCTCCGGTGGAGCAAAAAGGAGCCTAACCAGGAGCGCTGTCTAGGTCCCAATAATCCGAACCCCTACATTCCCCGAACTTTCGGTGTAGTTCGGTTCTGAGAGCGTCAAATAGTAATAAGTAAAGAACACAAATGCAGCTTTATCCAATTATGCTTATGATGATTGTCATGTTGCACCTATATTCTTTTGTTCAATCGAACTTCTATTGGTATTTCAACCATTGCTGTCTCTTATTGAATGCATTGTTCTGAGCCCCTTTTTTTCACTTGTTAAGTACCATTGAAGGAATTGTTCGAAGATTTGCGGCAACAACTCCCCACGAAAGGGTGAAAAGGTGATACCAACTAGTTTTATTATCTTGGAAAACCATTTATTTTAAATTAGTTCTTTGTTAAACGCTATCGGAGTTGGAATTGAATTGTTCTTTACTGGATTGGAACAGGAAGTTGGAGACCGTCGCGGTAACATCCTATAACAATAACATTGCATCCTTTTCTATTAATTTGATTTGTTGTCTTGATGTGTGTTTTATCATACGGATACTCCACTTTACTATGCGTTTGTACTTTTCTGTCTGAATTCTAGACTTTAAGGAGGGTCTACAAGAATTCGGATCACGAAATGATTGTACTAGATTACTTGGGTTCAAGGTACATGACACATTGGTTTAGTCAATTCTCTGTTTCTTATGTACCGATCTTTTATGGACGATTTCCTGACCTTAAACTATTTTTGCATTCTTTATGTCTTTTATTGCAGTCATCAATCAGTTGAGGTATTATCCAAAACCAGCTAAATGATGCATGATTCCTGTAAAAATAACATATACTCTAAGTTGATGATACTGACACTAGTGGCTTTGTTTTTTCTTTGCATTTTTAATCTGCTTCTGGCAGGATATGACGAAACAAGCAAGTTCATTGCGAACTCAACTTTCTGAAATCCAGCAGAGACTGAGGTTCACTGACATTTTCATTTAGATGTATTTATTTAATTGTATGCATAAATAAAAGCTTGTTACACTCATTGACAGTGAATGTTTTTAATATTTATTCAGCTTCTTTTGTTTTTCGTTATTATGTCTTTCAGTTCAAGATGTTTGATATTTAGGGTCTCGTGGCACTGTTGACCTTAATGTGGAACCTGTTAGTTAGTTTCTCATTTTTGGTTCCTTTTTCTTTGTACCCAACCCACAAATCTATCCTATATTTACCTACATTTAGCCTCATGTGACGAATCCAGTCACCGAACAGATGGATATATTTCTCTCACAGTAACTTCCTACTAAAAGATCTCTTTGGTTTAATAATTTCATGAGAATGGAACTTTGTTGAGTGGAATGATATTATAAGAAAAAAACACACAATCGTCTTAGATATCAGGATTTGGAAGAATGCAAAACCGAATATAGATGATGATTCAATCTAGCCAACATCAAATAGACCGGAAGCATGGTGCTTCCTGAGTTTTTTGGTAAGGGATAAGTAGATGCTCCATTGGGTGAAACAAGCTTGTAAACATCCAAAATCGGCTTATCAGCCTATGACTTGAGACTAAAACGCACTGAAAAAGGATTCGAAGCATTCAAGTTTAAAAACTTACCAAAAAGGCAAAGATTGACATGCTTGCTGCAGGGGAAAACTAATGTAGCAGGAGATGCTGTGGTCCATTGGTTATATGGTAAAATGGAACCAATTGATTGGAACACAAAGCTTTGTTAGGTTTGGATACTACAGTTTATGGATGATGCATAGTTAGGCCAGGTTTGGATTTCGTCGTCAGGTGAGACATGGTATGCCCGGTGGACTTTCATCTGAAATATAGTTTCGGCTGCTCATTGGCCATTTCCCTAGTTCCTATCTTATAGTCTTTTCTTAAACTATGATACCCTTACTTGAAACAGAATATATTGTTATTTGTTGTTCATAATATAGTTTACGTCTTGCATTATCTATTGTTGTAGACATGTAAGTTCTTTATATTTTTGGGTTTTGTAAGGATTCCACTTTATTTGATTTCTTTAGTAAATACAACCTTACTTTACTTATCGGTTTTTGGATTCTGCAGTGATTGGACTGACCTGGATAAGATTGATAGCGTAGATTTTCTGGAGCAAATGGTGGCTTATACTGGGAAATCGCTTGCTCAAATTCGAGAAAAGAAAGTATGCCCCTCATTCGTTGTGGTTGCCATCATTTGAGAAAGTTTAGCACCTTAGCTAATCGATAATCCATGTTGCAAGAGCTAAGTTACGTTACAGATGTTGGTGTGTCTAAGCTTAGGACTTCCTAAACTTAATAGGGGATACATACACAAAAGTTTATTTAAGTTATGTGGAACGATGTGCACGTTTAAGTCCACCATAGCTGTCATAACTGTGATGAGATACTATTGATGTCCATTTTTGGAAATACATGGATCTTAGTATGAAAAGGAAGTATCTATCTCCTTTTCCATTTGGGAAACAGGGGTGATTTATCTTTATTTAGCTGCATAAAAGTTGCGGTTCATCCAATCCAGATTAACAAAAGTATTGATTCCCACCCAAAGAGGTCTTTAGTTCAAGAGTTGAGACAAAACACATTATTTGTTCTGCTGTATTAACCACGTATAATCTTGAGCAACCCAGTGTGGATAATAACTTGTAATTTAAATTCGACGATATCTGTTATCTTTCTTGTGGTATTTCATCCTGTTTTGGTGACACTATTTTGTATCTACTCTTGACAGGATAACATAGGAAAGCAACAATTCTCGGCACAAGGGTGCCATTACCAGGTAATGGAATGCTCCTAAAAGCCCAAGAAGCTTTGTTACAAAATCGGGACCGAGTGCATTATGGTCATGTCTTTTGTGTCTTTTAAGGCCATATTCGTTCTTTTGGTAGTCAACACTTCCAAAAACTGTGCTTCTGTTATGTTCATGAATTCTTCTCTCCTTTTGTTTACAAAAACATTTTATCATACCTCTCTCATATTTCAGTCGCCCAATGGAGACCATCTACGTATGAGTTTGGATGATGAGCAACAGGCCCGACATTGTTCATGGGTAGAGAATGATGGAAGTCAACCTAAAGTCTCACCAGAGGAGATGTTGCTGCTTTCCCAAAGGTTAGTGGTGTGGATATCAGTTTAGCATTCTTAAACGAACACATGAAGTTGAAACACTCACAAGTTGTAACCCCACTTACTGTTGCTAGATTCATATCTGTGATAGAAACTTTTTGTTTTTTTGGATAGCAATAAAGAATGATGACGAAGATATGTCATGAAGTTTTTTTCCTCCCAAAACTCATCACTAAACAGTGTCTTTTATCTAGGGAGAAGGAGCTTTCTGCAGGCAACTCATTGGCAAATTATACTGATTACCTTGGCGTAGAGGGCATTGCTTCTGGGCAGAAGATGGACATCCAGACCGAGTTTCTCAGAACTGAAGTTTTGAGGAATGAGTTAATTGGTTTAAAAACTGAAACCTTGAGAAACCAGTTGACAAAAACTCAAAACTTAAAAAATGAGATGTTACAAGGAGAACCCTCAAGGATGGAGTTGCACAATATCGAGTTTTTGTCAAACGAGGTGAACAAAAATGGGAGTTTAATTATGGAGTTGAAGAAATTGGATTCCATGAGGAACGAGCTGATTGAAACCACAACCTTGGCCAATGTCTTCTTGAAACCTGGATCCTTGGGGGACGAGTTGATTAAAACCGAATCGTTGAGGAACCAGTTAATTAATACCACATCTATGGGGAATGAGTTACATGAACCGGAATCTTTGAGGTTGCAATTGTGTGAGCAGGACTCTTACCCATTACACAATTTTGAGACCCAACCAAATCAGAACTTTGAACCAGTACAACTGATGAACCTTGAAGAAAGTATTGGTCCTACCAATAACAGACTTGAACCAGTGCAACAAACAAACTTGCGGCAAAGTATTTATCCTCCCGATAACAGATATGAACAAACACAACAGATGATGTTCGAACGAAGAATCGGTGACTTTTGTGATGAAGGGAACCCTGATCTTCAACTTGGTTATAGTTCTAATCAATGTAGCTGGGCTCCTACATCCGGACCTTTTGTTGCTGATACTTTTAACGAGCATTTATACACCCAGGCAAGTTTGTTAGCATTCTTTCGTTCTTTTTCTAGTGGCATTGCTTTACTTTACTCCATGGCTCATGTCATAGTTAAATATAGTGCATCGTTAGTAGTGGTTGGAATCCTGTAGAGAACATGTTTATAGAATTGTTGGAAGAAGAAAATTTGTTTTCACAGCATATGTAGTACCTTCCACGCTACTTTATATATTCGACATTTTAATGTGCGTGAGACCATCGTAGCTAATGAGTTTCAAGTTTTTGGATTGATATCAAAGCTCTGTATTAATTACACAATCGGACTGAAATGTCATCGTAGCTGAATTGACTGCGTATCTTAATTTAAGTTTTGTAGTTCTTTTTCGCATCTTCCATAACATGTGAGATTTGCATTTTGGTCTACTAAAGATTGTATCTAATGACCAATTCGGATGCTTCTTTCAGCAACTCTATCCAGTTGACGGCCACACAGTGAAGGAGCAACACTATTCAGTTGATGTTCATGTGGACAAGGAGCATTGATCCGACCGACGAGCATCTCAGTCTATGACATCGATCTTTCTGGGTATATCGGAACATTTTACGATAATACTGCATGTGTTTCCTTGGGCACCCGCTTCTTTTTCCTCTCGAGATCACTAGTGGTAGCAAAAATTGTATCTTTCGACCCCTGTGAATATGCTATTTGTGTAATACTGACGTATCTTCTGGTTCATTAAAACAGTGCTTATAATAGCAGCATTATAACCTCAAAACCAATGAGGAATTTAAGTAAAAATCATATGAATGAGTGTGAATTTAGTTTCTTCAAATATCGTATCCCATTGGGAGACCTTGTCCGGTTGCTTATTTTTCAGGGTATTTTACACCTTTAGAAAATTATTTATCTCACTCTTGGCATTTGATAATACATGAATGATCATAACCCATTGGCGTCGAGCTAGTGGTTAAGTCCTGAGACTTAGAGGTTACTCCCTCCTATGGTCTCAGGTTGGAAACCTCTAAATATTGGCGTGTCCCAAATTTGAGGCAATCTTATGCCCATGCTAAAAGCTTGACTAGGGTTCCACTTTCAAGAAAATGAGTTTTTCCTCATGATACTGAATAAACATTGGCAAAAACATTATTCTACAATAACACTGCTATAAGCATATACGGATACACCAACAGATATGAACAATCAAAATACTTCATGCAACCTAAAAATATAAAAATCAATAACTCAAATCCCATGTAATTTGCGTACGCTAGATTTTATGCGCAATCTAATACCCACCTGAAAGTTGGATGAGCAGTAGTAGTACTGCAAGGGCCCGCTTGGCACCCTGGGCCACAATAGGCATCACTGGTTCCGCAATAACCGAACTGGCTACAACACAGATCGGCTCCACAACCACAGTTTTGGCCGTATATGAGCATCGGTTGGGCAGCCCCAGCAAGGATTCCGGCCAGAATGATTGTGAGGAGGTTGTGCATTGTAGCTGACATTTTTTGGAGAGAGAGAGAGAGAGAGAGGAGGGAGTTTGTGGGTGTGTACGTAGAGATTTGGAAAAAATAAGTGGGGCGTGCAATTGTTCTTCTAGCTAGAGAAACCGTGTACACACTTTTGTCTTTGTTTGACTTTGAGTGGTTAGGTACTGGAAGATCATCGTATGGGTTTGAAAATTCTATTAGAACATCGATCACTAGAGGAATTTAAGTAAAAAATTTACGAATGTTACCGGTGTGAATTCGTTTCTTCTTTCTTTTTCTGTCAAACGATAGGAGCTGAGCAACTCCTCTGTGAGGACTCAAACTCAGGACCTCTCTCTTAGAAGGGAGATTGAAGAACAAACCACACCAACCGGTCGCTCTTTTTGTTTCTTCAAATATCGTACTCAAGAGTCAACACATAGAAAGATAAATGGGGTTTGCTTTGGGAGACCTTACCTGGTTGCTTATTTTTCAGGGTAATTTACACCTTTAGAAAGCTATTTATCTCACTCTTGGCATTTGTTAATACATGAATGGTCATACCCCATTGGTGTTGAGTTAGTGGTCAAGACCTGAGACTTAGCGGGTTGCTCCCTCCTATATATGGTCTCAGGTTGGAAACCTCTCAGATGCTCTCAACTATTTTTGGGGTTTACTTTACCTTTAATTGAGACCCCCGTTAGTGGGCGGTGAAATTAGTCTCCCAAAAATAGTCGAGGTCATAAGCTGGCTCGAAGAGCGGAGTTATAAAAAAATAAAACATGGTCATCCATTTGGAATGCTAGCAATATTGTGACCGCTATGCAGATCAACTCTTTCATCTTTAAAGTAGGAGAAAAGGGGTGAAAGCAACATAGAATAAGGCTAATTCTTGTGGCATGCCCATCATATTGGATATATGAAATTAGTTCAAAATTACAGAATGGATAAAAGTGAGTGTAATAGCTAGTGAAAAATTGAACCACCATTAGATCGAGAAAAAACTGCATCATTCTTCCCCTTAGGGCATCTCCAATCCATCTTTATTTCTCCAAAATAGAAGATGGATGTGATACATTAAGGGAGATTTTGTAATTTTTTCCCTTTTTTCTTCACTTTTTGTACTTTTTGGGAGAATTTTTGAGGGACCCACCGTCCTTTTTAGAGTTTGGAGAAATTCCATATTCCAAATTTGCTTCTGGTCCTCCATTTTTAGAGGACCAAATTTACTTTTGGAGGACCAAACTCTAAAATGGACGGTGGGTCCTTCAAAGATTCTCTCAAAAAGTACAAAAAGTGAAGAAAAAAGGAAATAAATTACAAAATCTCCCCTCAATGTGTCACTTCCATCTTCTATTTTGGAGAAATAGAGTTGGATTGGAGATGCCCTTAGAGCATCGACATTAGGTTGGTCAAACCAGCCATCTTTGTTATTATAGCGAGAAATCATTCAAAAGTGGCCCAAAATCAGTCTCGCTCACAACTCAGCAAAAGATAAAATAGCAACAGTTTCTCGTTTCTATAGATGAGCTACTGTTCACTTGGTATCCCTTATTTTAATATTTCTCTATAGCTACACCTGTCTCTCTTTCTCTCTCAGAGGCAAGGGAGAGTTTAATGGAGTGTTTAATTGGGGTGAATTTGATTATTTAATTGAGAAGAGAGTGCCTGATACAGTAAATATTTTAAAAGTGGGTAACTAAAGTAATAAAATAACTTTCTAAGGTGTAAATTGGTCCAAAATATAAAGAGTCTGGTGCGAATGCTCTTAAAAGATTATGATTTTTGACTATTGTCCCTTGAATTGTGAATTATCCTGCATTGTATTAATTCTCATATTCACCTGGGATATAAGAAATATTCATGTGTCATTGCAAATGTAAATTAGTTCCCGCACAAAATCAAATTGAATAGGAGAATTAATTACTAAATTTAACCCGAAGAATAGAAAAAAATGAATTTTGTTTATTGATTTACATTTACAATATTTTCACCTTGTATTTCCTTATTTAACCATAACCAAAACTAAACCTTTTCATCTCACTGCTGATTTGAACCGTCAAAATTCTTGCATGCGGCTTAGTGGCCTGGACCTCTAGGGCTGGGTCCGGACGGCAGGCGTTCGAGCCAACGTGCCATGGTGAGCTTTGCATTCTCGTACACTGACGGGTACGCTTCAAGATGGTTTTTGCCGGCAAAATCCTCAGACAACACCCTCACGGCCCCCACTCGCACATGACTGAAAATGAAGACGAAGATGACAAGAGTAATCAAAAGAGCGTTTTCTCGGCGGAAATACATATCTAAACACCACCTCAAACCCCAGAAAAAAAAAATTCTTGTTTTTGACAAGGGTACTGTGGACTATGGAGGGAAAGAGTTTTTTGTTTTGGGTTCTTGGAAATCTGTATGAGAGAGATAGAGAGAATGAGTTTTGTTTTGGGTTCTTGGAAATCTGTATGAGAGAGACGGAGAGAATGAGAAGTATTTATAAACATGGATTTGCATGTTGTGGTCTAACTTGGATACAATTACTACGTGTTTACGTAGAAAATTTGGAAACTAGTCTTGTATCGTGATTTTGAATATGTCAAAGCTTATCATGAATATCAAACTATGAATTTCCGACAAGGCCCTTGGTTGGTGAGGTGAACTATGGATGGGTGAAGGGTAATTTGGTCTTTCATTAAGAAAGGGCAGGGTTACTTCCAAGGGTTGAAAATTATGAACTGACTTAGTGCCCGTTGTTCTCTCTCTTTGAATGGCATGTGGCAGAAAAACATGCAAGCTCATGAGGTAATGTTTATTAGGTTGTTCCTTAATTCACTGCTAAAATTTCTGTGAACACCGTTACTCAATCAGGTCAACTTGTGTGCACCTAGACTAATTTCAGACACTAAAATTAATGACCTGACAAACCTTCCAATGATCATGAGTTCGGTTCTTAAAAACTCCTCTTCGTTTGCAGAGACTAGGTATTCAACCATTCCCCAAATCTAAGCATATCTGGCAACTTCATGCACTGAGTATGTTGTTTGTAAAAAGAATATACAGAAGGGTTCTCTCCCGTTCAGTTAGTGCTATTGTAATGGATACGGACGGGAGGGGTGCCGAGGCGCTCGGGCCCCCGCACAACTCCAGATATTCTCTTTAACTGTACTGCTTTCATGCAAATTTAAAGAAGTTCTATAAAATTGACAAGTTCTCCCGTATTATTCTGTATGCCCATATGTTTGGTCGAATGTGAGTATCGAAATTGACCATAAATCGAAAGTGGTCAAATATATATTCGGTTTTTGTTTCAAATACTTACAACTTGGATCAGTTGGCTGAAACATGCATTTGATATATTATCTCACAAAGTGCAGGGCACACAATACCATAAGAAGTACATGGTACTATTAATCTGATTAATATCAAATTTTTTTGACAATTATATAGCCAGTTACATTTTATATATTCTTTCAATATTAGTTCCGTCGAACAAACGGAGTCTTAGTGTAGTAGCCTGAGTCAAAAAAAGGACAAATGGAAGAAAACTTGATGAAGTAAAAAGAGAATTTAGTGTCTTAGGATGTCACTGGTGACGAATAGTTACAGGCACCAACACCATTCAACTTGACGAAGAAAATTTGGAACTAGTCTTGCATGATACTCCAGCACTCATCTGGCGGCCAAAAATGAGATGTGTGTATCTTGATTTTGAATATGTCAAAGCTTAGCATGAATATCAAACTATTAATTTCCGAGAAGGCCCTTGTTGGTGAGGCGAACAGTGAACTATGGGTGGGTGAAGGGTAATTTGGTCTTTCATTAAGAAAGGGCAGGAGTACTTCCAAGGGTTGATTAGGGTGTTCCTTAATTCACTGCTAAAATTTATGTGAACACCGTTACTCAACTAGGTCAACTTGTGTGCATCTCGACTAATTTTGGACCCTAAAATTAATGGCTTGACAAACCTTCCAATGATCATGGGTTTGATTCTCGAAAACCTCCTCTTCATTTGTAGGAGAGTAAGACTAGGTATTCAACAATTCCCCAAATCTAAGCATATCTGACAACTTCATGTGCTGAGTATGTTGTTTGTAAAGAGAATATACAAAAGGGTTCCCTCCCGTTCAGTTAGTGCTATTGTAATGGATACGGATGGGAGGGGAGCCGAGGCGCTCGGGCCCCGCACAACTCCAAATATTATCTTTAACTATACTGCTTTTATGCAAATTTAAAAAAGTTTTATAAAATTGACAAGTTCTCCTGTATTATTCTGTATGCCCATTTGTTTGGTCGAATGTGAATATCGAAATGAACTATAAATCAAAAGTGGTCAAATCTATATTCAGTTTTTGTTTCAAATACGTACAACTTGGATTAGTTGGATGAAACATGCTTCTAACATATTACTCCCACAAAGTGTAGGGCACACAATACCATGAGAAGTACGTGGTCCTCTAAAAAATTTAATACTCCGTAGTACAATTATATACCCAGTTAAATTTTATATATTCCTTCAATACTGGTTTTGTTGAACAAACGGAGCCTTAAGTGTAATAGCCAAGTCGAAAAGTGTGGTATTATGAATCTGATTTACTATTTTTTTAGAATTATATATCTATTTAAATTTTATATGTTCCTTCAATACTGGAATAGTTCCGTAGAACAAACGGAACCTTAGTGTAGTAGCCGAGTCGAAAAGAGGACAAATGGGAGAAAACTTGATAAAGTAAAAAGAGAATTTAGTGTATTAGGATGTCACTGTTGACGAATAGTTACAGGTACCAACACCATTCAACTTAACGGGGGCAGAAGTCCCACAAGAATCAAAGCACACCATTTGAACAAACCACTATGTTGAAACACCTTGCTTTGAATTTGAATAATCAAAACTGTCATCAAAACTCCCCAAAACATGCACATAATTAACAATAAGGCCGTGTTTGAGTCGCGGAATTTTAGAAAGATTTATCAAGGGAAACGGAAATGACGGGTAGGAAACAACCATATTTTAGCTTCACCATTTCTCTAAACTTAAAGATTGTTCCTCTAGATAGTCCTCCGTATAAATATACGCTTCAAATGCGGTTATGATGTAGGAAAAGGTTAATTATCATACATCACTCTCATTATTCATCCGTAAGTATACAATAATTATGGTACCCTTCCCCGAAAACTATGATTTCATCTGAGGCTTTGGCCGATCATCTATACAAATCGGTGATGCTGTGTATCGAAACAAAGCCGAATCCAGATAGCTAAGAATCAACAAGATATGCACAAGAATTGGAATTTATAAATCCTTCGACTTTTGTCTCAAATCATTGAGCTCATTCTCAATCTGAGCATCTCTAAATGGAAAAGCCTTGTTTCCGCTTGGAACAGCTGTGTTTCCAGCCGGTAGTTCTCCTTTCTGTGGAAATATGTCAAGACAAAGAAACCAAATATGATGATAGGTCAAAAGTCGCCAATCCTTCACATCTATATTGGCGTGTACCAAATTTGAGGCAATCTTATGCCCATGTTAAAAGCTTAACTAGGGTTCCACTTTCAAGAAAATGAGTTTTTTTTTCCTCATGATACTGAATAAACTTGGGGCAAACATCATCCTGCAACACTGCTATAAGCATACAAGGATACACCAACAGATAGATACGAACAATCAAAATACTTAATGCAACCTAAAAATATTCAAATCAATAACTCAAATTCCAAGTAATTAGTGTGCCCTAGATTTTATGCACAATCTAATGCCCATCTTAAAGCTGGATGAGGGTTCCGTTTTTGAGTAAATAATTACACTTATGTTAAGAGGTAATTAATGTAATAGCCCCAAAGATAAAAACGTACAATTTGCACACATCCATGTTCATTACCTTTATGAAAGGACATATATACAGGTAGAATATCAACACTTATAGATAAGACCAAGAATTCTATTCCAAGAGGTTTTAGGTATTAAAGCAGGATCATAGTCTCTTTGTTAATCATCCCTTTCCTATACAAACCAATGGCATTTCCATTACTATTACTTTGTATGTCGTTTGATTCGTTATGGCATAATCAAGCCTATTCAATTTCATTCCTGGGAACCAGATAAGAAGATTTAAATATTTGAACCAATGCCTGCCGAAGATGCTTCTACATTTTCTAGTTAAGAAGTAAACTAAATACAAGTACAAATGTACACCAAAAAATGACCAATCCATATTTAGATACAACAGATTTACATACCTTAAAGCTCCCGGATAGTTCTTTCTTCAAATTTGTAAGATCATCATCAACAGAAGAGCTCTCTAGTAACGCAAACTGCCAAAAAAGGGGAAACATAAGGATCATCAATCAAGTAGAAAGCAAAAGGACAAAAACTATGATACAATTTATGTGCAGAATGATTGATGACGGAGTTCTTAGATGAGTTGAGCACTTCACTCAATTCAGAGGAAAAACAAAAGGGCTAATTCACTCACTGCATCTACATGGTTGAAGCCACCAATTGCCATAATAAATGTACTACTTTTCAGAGGTGTAATCTTTTCATTCATGTGATTCTGTAAGTATTTCTTCCAAGTCAATGTATTCATATAATCTATCGGATCCATGTCGAACAATAAATCACAGGTTCTTTAGTTCATCCAAATAATTTACTACACAGAAACCAAAAAGCTCCACAATATTTGTAGCATTTCTTAATAAGAGATTTTCAAAAGGAACAAACACCACCTTCAAGCCAATTCAAGAATGAGAGTCAGAGCCTATTCGAGAGTTTCACATACAAAGCCAATTGGAGTGATGGTCGAACCAAGTTAGCAACAGAAATGCATGAAAAGATAGGTCATTTGGCCCAAGCAATGCCCCAAGACTAGATCTAACCAACTGCCCATCTTACGTTCTATATGTCTTTTACACGTGTTCGTTGTCCTTTGTAGTCTCGTGTAACCAATAACCACAAAAACCTTTCAATCAGCTAAGAAGGTAGAGAGGATTTCGTAAGAAAAACCAATTTCCTCTATCGGAAGCCTCCCTTCCCCCATCCCTTACTCGACCTTTTAGATTGCTGGTAAGTCAAACAAAAGAAAATGAACAGGGGTGAACCAACGGCTGTGCCCGTGGATGAGTTCCAAGTAATCCTTGGGTGGACTAGCCATACATATGAGGTTCGGTGTCGGTCATATGACTAGATTAAAACAATCCAGAAAGAATAATTAGGCCACGAATTTCTTACTTCCAGTTTAATATAAACTGTATTAAACGGGGACAGCCCCAAGGAGAACATCAAGATGCCATCAGTTTATATGACTTAGATGTCTTGTATTTCCGAAGAAAGTGATTCGATTGATGGGCATTTTCATGCTCAGAGCATAGCATAGTTAAGCTCTGTCAAACACATGGAAGACCTATCACAGCATATTTGGTGTCTACAAACTGCAGCTGTGAGCACCATGCAAACTATTGAGTAAAGTAACTGATACTCAATAACTTACTTTGGGAATAGTTAAATTTTGGTGTCAAAGGAAAAAGTTCGTTATTCACATCTACTACCTCTGGAGCATAAAAACTAGAAGAGTATATCTAAGAAAGTGCTCACTTAGTTTAAAAGATTATTTATTTCATAATTTTCATCTGTTACTATTTGAAAATGCAAACAGAAGGGGATGATCATGGCAACAACATTCAGACATAAGAATTAAGAATCGAAAGGGAATTTTCAGAAGAGACATAATAGCTACCTTTCCTTCGAGATCATCAGTAGTTAACTGGCCAAGCGCTTCAGCTTGGGATTCCATAGCCATCACTATTCAGATAGAGACTTCTGATCAAGAAACACCACTAATATTCGAAATAATATGGTAAAACGAACGTGACTGACAAAAGTTAATGCGGTGTTTGTATGAGCACATCAGCTCGTTAAAGGCAATAATAACCAAGGAAGAACTGCCGTAATTGGTATCTAAAGTAACAATCTGTGCCAATCCAAAACTTATTTGATATAGTACAATTTATCAGCTTGTAGTATTTTCTGAAAAAGTGTAATTTCCACAGGTGTGACAAATTTACGATGCAATTGTAATTGTCGAAAGACAACTGCACCCATGGAAATCATATGGCAGTCATAAGCCATTTTATGAAAACAAATAGGAAAATCAAGGCAACTGAGACCATTTAATTGCTTGATGAGAAAAGTTGTGTTGAGGTAGCTATTAAAGGAGGTTGGCCTTTGCTTTTATCATTACTTAGGTATTTGATGAGCTAGAAAGCCAACAGGAACAAAAGCTGACAGAAACTTGGGATAACTAGATTTACAACTTCTGACTATGATAAATGGAATCATACAACAACAGCAATACAAGAATAGAGGAATCTTTTTGAAGAAAACCAGACACAAGTTTCAATTCAATAAAGAATAAAACTATGAAATTATCCCAAGAAAAAGCCATACTCAGACTCATTTATTAACTTCATAACATGTATATCCAACATTTACGAAATTTATGTCCTTCAAAGGACAAAAAAGAGAGGAGGAACATAGACAAAACAAAGCTTGGACATTCAGCTCACCCTTTTCTTCCATCTTCTCGAAAGCTGAAAGAGCACTACTAGTATTGACATTCCCCAGCATCTCGTTCACTTTCGTAGCAGTCCTAAAGCAACAACAAAGTGGTTAGCACTTAGTAGTACTATTAAAGAGTTAGAAGCTACCTAAAACACTCTAACAGGTGAAATAAGATAAAAAATGGCTGCAAGGACAAACTTGGCAGATTGCGCGCGTGCTTTCAGTGTATCTTTCTTCGACCTTGCCTCCTGTATCTTGCTCTCCAATTTCTACACAAAGTCGGAATTATAGAATCCAACTGTAATGAGTCAGTAATAGGAATTGCGCGAATTACTTGTCGACAAAACCAAAAAGTAAAGAAAGAGAAAATGACCAGCGACAATAAATCCAAAGGACTGAAATATGCTTCAGTTGTTCAGGCTTGAAGGACAAACAGAATGGGCATTTCGCTGGTCTTTTCATGAATTTCAAGAAAAAGAATAATAAAAAACAAATCATGGCCAGCTTACTGTCTTAACCTCCCATTCCAGCTTGGTGGTGACGGGAAACTAAAGTACAATTAAAGGATGCACTGCTTCTCCCCTTACTGCGTTCTTGTTCTCAAAATTAGTTTAATCCATATTGGTGAAACAAGCATCTACAATGCATATCAAGAATATGAAGTACTTTTAAGTAGAAAAAGAAGACAATGATGCACGTATTTTGTTAAGGTCTGATCTTGCAAGAATTATGCGAAGCATGACTTCCCACATGCCTACTCATACTAATGAATGTCAGAATAAACCAAAACATGTTACCACAAAGCATGCCTGTATTTCCCAATGTGATGTTTATTTATTCAAACGGTCAAGTGGAAAGTCAATGGTGCACAGGAACTGTATGTCAGCATACCCGTGTGTTGGAGACCAGATTGTCGACAACATTCTTCTGTTGTTCAAATTGAGCTTTCAAAGCACTAGCATTATCCTGTAAAACAGAACAAAATGGATATTTTATGGAGGAGTCGCATCTCTAGTATTACACTAGGCAAATGTCGTATTAAACATAATTTGTCCATTTGGTTTCCATTTCTGGCATAGTGGAACTTATAATCTACAAAATCTTGAAACAAACAGCTTAGGACAGTTGTGGAATTTCACATGCCTTCACCCTGAAATAGGTTTGGTGTACACTTTTGCTACACTTTATTGAAGTACACCTCATCTGATAAGTCGTATCCGCCCTAATAAACCAACTAATTCGGGGGACCAATCCCACCATCCAAGTGGGAGCCCAATTAAATCCTGGACAAAGCCTTGTATGGACTGGCCAAACACAGGAATTGATAGCATGCTGGTGAGTACTCCCTTCATCCTATTTTATGCATTCTTTTCATGAACGATGGTACGATGACAAAGTGATTCTCAGAAATGAGGCTTCTACAAACAGAAAGCCGAACACATGAAATGGGATGGAGGGAATGTTGTTCCAGAAGAGAAATTGTTCGTCCAAGCCTCAAGAAAGAGCAGTGCTGCAGCAAGATTCCTCCAAAATGCTCTCCTTCCAGTTGTTTCCTGTCTTTTTCTGCTTTATGTGCCATTCAAGCTTCTGACTTTCCACCTTCAAAACTAATATGGAGGTCATATTTTCCCAGAAAAATCTTAAAATGGTTGGTTTCTCTTTACAATCTTTGCGAACCCAAGGTTTACCAGTCCATTTCAAACAACGTCGCTCTTCCAATGTCCTTCATGTAAGCAAAAAGAAGAAAATTACACTATTTTGGATCACTCATATTTTATGGTTTCCTTTATATCAATCAGTAACTACTTGACTTCATTGACAGTTTACAATGGGAAGTGTGTCAAGTGCCTAACAAACTAAATAAGCACCCAGCATGATTTCAAAGAATGATGACAACTTACAGCATAAGATTTACGCCTCTTGAGAGCTTCACGAGCAAGATCCTCATCACCCTTTCCAAGAGCAAATTGTGCTTTTCGATACCTATTGCAGTAAACCATGAGGGTAACGGGGAAAAAAACACCACCACTATTTTTACGAAAAGGACCCTTTCAACATTACCATTCTTCAGAGGCCTGCTGTGCAGCTTTGTACTTATTCTCCAACCGCTTTTGAGATGCCAATACCTTGAGGAAATGATGAGATTTAGAAAATATATATAGAAAGGAAATGATCCTAGAAAAAAGCAAATTGCATTCAGGAATGAAGAATCAGAAGCTTGCAAACCTTTCATTTGTCATAGTACAAAAATATGAAAAAACAACAGAAAGAAAACTAACTATGAGAAACAGAATTAACAATACGAAGATAAAACTGCAGATTAACATAAGAGAGAACTATTCATACTTGGGCTGTGGCTTGACGCATTTTTGTCAAGTCATCGGTCATCTCAAGCACTGTCTGTTCTAGAATCTTCTCTGGGTCTTCAAAGGTACTTATGAGTGCATTAGCATATGACTGCAACCAGGAGAGAAATAGAATTCAATTCTTTGTGCGTGACAGAAACAAGAACTATTTTCTGGTCTATTGGAATGATTTTTGGAATAGAATGGTCATTTCTTGGCCTCAATATGGATGGCCATCGACTTAAAATAAATGAACAATGTTTCCATTTGTGGGGTCCATTCTTTAGCAAACCAAAAGTTGGAATCGGCATTCCAAGGGAATGACAATTCTATTCTAGCTTCATTCCAACGAATCAAACACTACCTAATTTTTTTGACTCAGAGATGACACATGTATGCCAACTAGGATAGCAAGTGAATGTTTCATGGAAACTCACCTTCGCAACTCTAGCAAATCGATCAAAAAGACTCATGCGTGCGACAAGAGCATTCCCTCTTTGTCTATGGCGTATATATAGATTGGAGGGAGCAAGCTTTATCCGTGAAACTTTAAAAGCTCCTACTGTGAGTAACATCCATTTTTTACTAAACAGGGAAGAAATCAGGAATGGATGCAGCGTGTGCATGCATGTGATGAGGACATACATTCGCTAGTGAATACTTATTTCATAAGATTAAAAGTTTGAAAGTAAGATTAAGCATCCAGCACTCCAATATCCTACTACATCCATTTCAAATTTGTTGAGAAGTACAGACAGAAATCAGAAACTATTGTATTCTGCAGATGTTCAGACAACTAAATATTATGTTTACTTTGCATCTTGGCGGGTTTCCGAGAAAAGTATTTGGCAAGAGGATTGCTTATGGTGTTGGATTTGACATAATTCAAGTCAAGGTGGAGATTTGTTGAAAGGGCCTTGATTATTAAGTAGCTCCATCCGGACGGGAGTCATGGCTGTCCAAAACAGTCAATCCTTTGAGGTCCAATCATGCGGTTTTAGGGGTTTGGTTCCCATTTTGGTTTTGCCATTTGTGTTCCATTAGGCTCTTGATTCGTTCAAGTTCCACAAAGGTTTTGTCCTTGATATTGGATAACACTTTGAGAGTGACGGATGTAAAACTCTCTCCTCGTTCATAGTGAAATCTCTCTTGCTCTTCGCCTGTGAATGCATGTTCGGATCATGCTGAGGCAGAACCACGTAAAAAATGTTCTTCGCGTGATTGCTTGTTGAATTTTTTTCTGATTTTCATAACAAAGATGAAGCTCAAACAGTTTTTAACTATCCAGATAACAGCAGAACCCCCAACTCCAAAAAAACCCAGACCCTCATTTATCGTACCAACTACCAACAACTGAAAAACTTCACAAAATCGATAATTTCTACACACAGCTCCATTGTTTGGTTTATCACAAATGAAGGAAAGCACAGAAATTTTAAATCTAAACGTAAGAAGATTTAATATATGCATTGAGGAACTATACCACTCACTCTCACCACATTCATTAATTCTTCTTCCTTCAATTTCCTCCATTTTCTCAGCAACCAAACAAGGCCAAGTAAAAAACTAGCAAAAAAATTAGAAATACCCAACAACTCACAAAAGGGTACAAGATAAGAGAGTACCTCCACCACTGAAAAGTGATGTCTTGAGAGATCTTTCCAGTGTACAGAGGGCAGTGGCAGATGTAGAAGATGATGGGGGTGACACCGGCAAGGTTAGCCCCGTAAATAACTGGGATCCTCTGGCCATTTTCGGAATTTCAAGAATTCAAATGGGAGCAAGCGAACTCTGAGCGCATGTAGAACTTCGGATCAGATAAATATGGACTTATGCTTCACAGCCATGTTTTCTTGATTTTGGGCGGTTTTCTTGAGAACCGGACAAGAACTTTTCATATTCTTTAGCGGTCTGTTACCGGTCTAGTGTGCTCTGGAAGATTTGCTATTAGTTTTGACCCCTTCAATATCGAAAGCTTACACATACACCCCCTGATTGATCAATATGGAAAAGGTTTCCTTTTTCCAATAAAAAAATCGAAATTGCCCCTACAATATCTCAAATTTGTTAACATTCGCCCGTAATGTAATAATCAAAAGTGAATAATCAAAATTTGTCTATTCAGCTTTTCATTTAGAGAGTTGCTAAAGTTAGCAATGTGAAGTCACACATTGTTACTTTTGATTATTCAAATGTCAAATTTGATTATTGGTTAAGAGATTGCTAACTTTAGCAATTTTTTAATTTTGATTATTATATTGCGGATGCTCTAAGTTATTAAAGTTTATATAGAAATTCTAAAAATGTGGAAAATTGTTTCAACTTATTTTGTGGAAAATACTTCCCCTTGCAAAATAATTGGGAGAGTCAACAATCGTATTTACTATTTAGGGTCGGTTTGGCAAATAAACCAAATCTCTATTTTTCTTTACTCAATTATTTTCGCATTTGTTGGTTTCGGGTCAAATTTTGTGGATAATTGGTTCGTTTTGACGAGATGAATCAAAAATTTAAAATTTACGATCGAAACTCAATTTTTTTTTAATAAATTCAAAAATTATGACTTTTTGACTTCTTTTTGTCTTTATTTAAAATTTTGAGTTTATCCGTCATTAGCTTATCCAGATGTGCATAATTACTGGCGTCCCCCTAAAACCTCTACAAACCCCTTTTTTTTATGCTCTTTGCAAGGATGATATAAAGGGCAACTAAGAAAACTCGCGCATTATTAGTTTATCCACCTACTCTTATATCCATCCATTTTAACTACCAAACAAACTCTTTTTTAGAAATTCCTCATTCTTAATTAAATCCCCCTTTATAGCATATCCATTAATTATGATTTATCCCGTTCTCTATCTCAAAATATTATTCGCCAGCCAAACGAGCCATTATATCTTTAGAAGTCTGGAAAAGTATATTAATTGAACCAACTTTATGATACTCTGTTCTGTGATAGTTCTCTTCATCTCCTAAAATACAAGCATAATCGGAATTTGAGATCAAAGAAAAAGAAATCTACTTAATTATTCATAGAACTGTGAAAATTTATTTATTTAGAGTTGATACCATGGAATGGAACAATACATTTGAGTACTTCAGACTACTTATTCCCTTCATTTCAAGTCACGATACTCGTGACTCATAACCGTTTCATGTGATTAGAAAATCAGCTCTTTTATTTGCGATGGGGACATTATTACAAGGCAAAATAATTAAATAAGTATGTTGCATAGTCTCTCTCTGCAGTGGTGGGCGTCTCGTGCACCAGGCCTTTAACTGTCCTAGCAACTAAGATTGTCGCCAGGCACGACGCCAAGTTGGCTGCAGTAGTCCTTGTAGTACTGGACACGAGCTTCGACCAATTTAGGTTTGTTTCCATCACATTCCATACTGTTAATGGCTCGAATCGTTGCACCGAACCCTTGTCCGGAAGTCATGATCTGATGAACGTTGGTCATCCAAAACCACATGGCGGCCTTGAAGGAGACGTCCGCGTCTGTTGCCACGGTTTCGGGATTATTAAGCCCGTCGAAGCCGACGGAAGATCCGGCCGGACCGTAGTTGTAGTTCCACGACAGCTGAAGTGGTCCTCGGCCGTAGTATTTCTTGTTTGCAGCACATGGGTAGTCTGTATTGTCTGGGTCGCAATAGGGGTCGTTAGTACTGGCTCCGCCGTTTTCTTCGATTTTGCAAAAGACTGCACAAAACATAAGAATTTTTACTTGTAAGTTAACAAAGAACAAACAATTTATACAGAGAACTCATCCAGAGAGAGAGAGAGAAATTGGAGAATCTTACATCCAGTCTCATGGGTCGCATGTGCGAAGAAAGCCGCGATTTCCCGCTTAGAATCGTCTGTCGTCCCGACAGTCCCGAATGCTGAAAACAAACTGAGGGAGTTAAGAAAAGCAGCCCGAGTGAAAAAGCTCTTCCCCACGCAATCCGCCGGAGCCTGATTGACGATCCCATCAAAAAAGGATTGAGTCACGATATCAGAAACAGACACCCCGTTCTGAGCCACCGCGGTTTCCGACAGGAACATCCCGGCGAGAATTCCGGCGACGAGGAGTGTTAGAAAGATGTTTTTGGGAATGAGGGATGCCATTTTGGAGAGAGATGCGTGTTGTATAGAATGGAATGGTTGATATTTATACTTGTTTGGAGTTTGGACAACATTTTCTTTTCTTTTTGGTTAAAGTCTCTTGACTCTTGTCTTTTTCGGAACTAACTTGGTTGAAAATTCAAACGTCAACAAGTCAAGTGTCCTTTTTTTTTCCGAAACATTGGACGGTGATACTACCGTGTTGAAAGGGTCGGGAGGAGAATTTCGAGCACTTTACAAAAATAGCTTTAAAATTATACTTCGACGGATAGTACGATACATGAACGCGTTTTAGATTCATAGACATTTTCATGTACCCTAACACTTTCGATTATATTTTGGTATTGTTTTACGTTATTAACGGGTAAATCATCAGTGTGGCCAAATTCTCTGTTTTGAAAATTTCTGTGTTTCTGTGTCGAGTGGTTTTTCGGCAGTTGAATTTTACACAATTCAACAACCGAAAAGCACATTGATACAAGAGTTTTCGGGACAAAGAATATCGGACCCCTAAATTAGTAGAGTGTACCCAGCAGATTACAATTTCTAGTTTTTTGTCAAAATCTTTTTATTACTTTAATGAGGACAAATTGACATCTCTTTCTTTTATATATATACAGTTTTATTACTTTCAATACAGAACGTATTTTCACAAGTTATATTTTAGGTCAAGTGGTCAAGTTATGTTCAAATCATGTTGGCTAGCTACACTTATTATTATTATTTTTTGGACGAAAAACTTATCTCTCCCATTAATAAACCAAGGTACATACAAGCCAAAGCAGATCTCATCTAGCTTTAACATGAGCTGCCTTGACTACATGTCTATCTATCTTAATAACTTTTACGGTAACAAGATGACTCACTGTATCAATCTCTTGATTCTTCACTGACTTGGGTGGGAGATTTCCTCGTTTGGGTTCGGTTGGAGGCTTCTTTGGATTTTCCGCTTGATGATCAATAAATGAATACATGCCGATTGACACACACACACACACAAAAAAAAACAAAGAAAACCCACCAACAGTCATAGCAACATTTGATTCTTCCCCTCAGGTTGAACATTGTGCAAAGCAGTGGATTACTTCCTCCACGTTTATCCCAAGCTCCAGGAAACCAAAAAAAAAAGGCAAATTTTCGTGGTCGTCCCTCTAATTTTACGATTGTCTCAATTTCGTCTCTCTAGTTTCTATTATCTCAATTTCGTCCCTATAGTTTGTTTTACGTTTCAATTTGGTAAAATTGTTAACGCCGTTAATGAAACTAACGGAAAAATATGATTAAAAAATTAAGTGCTCCAATTTTCAATCCGGTTGAATTAGTGAGAAGATCTTATTTTTTAATCATTTTATCTTAAATGGTCATAATAAATTTTTTACTCTAAGGCCTTTTAACGAGCACCTGAAGACTCTTTATTTAGTTTCAGGACTCTCTTAGGGTGCTCATTGAAATTCCGTAAAGCCAAAAATCCATTATGACCATTTAAGATAAAATGAATAGAAAAATAAGATCTTCGCACTAGTTCAAACAGATTAAAAATTGGAGCACTTAATATTTTAACTATATTTTTTAATATATAAACAGTGTAAAAAAATAAGTGTTTCAATTTTCAATCCGTTTGAACCGGTGCAAATATCTTATTTTTTTATTATTTTATCTTGAATGGTCATAATAGATTTTTGGCTCTAAGGCCTTTCAATGAGCACCCTAAGAGAGCCTTGAAACTAAATAAGGAGTCTTCGGGTACTTGTTGAAAGGCCTTAGAGCCAAAAATTCATTACGACCATTTAGGATAAAATGATAAAAAAAATAAGATCTTCGCATCGGTTCAACCGGATTGAAAATTGGAGCATTTAATTTTTTAATCATATTTTTCGTTAGTTTAATTAACGGCGTTAACGATTTTACTAATTTGAAACGTAAAACAAACTATACGAACGAAATTGAGATAATTGAAACTAAATAGACGAAATTGAGACAACTGTCAAACTAGAGGGAAGACTACGAAAATTTGCCCAAACAAAAAACGTGGGTGGCTTATGTAATTACCTAATTAGATAAGGATTGATACTTTTAAGTCGACAACAGGCTTATCTAATTATTTATTTTGTGCACTTGTTATCTTTTGTCTTTGACAAGCACTTTATCGCTTTTGAAAATTGAGACTGCTAAAAAGTTATAAAGTCTCGGCATAGTACCATTTGTCAGGTTTTATTTAAAAAAATTTGCCGATTAAAAAAAAAAAAATGTTTCGACATAATGTGAATAAGGCACAATGTCTGGATTTGAGCGAATATATCTATTACCTTATACTTTTATCGTTTTACATTAGTTAAATGATTAGTTTAACTTTGTCCAAATTTTTATAATGAGTTGCATGATCTCACTTATTCCCATGATTACTATAAGATAGTTTATCTATACGTTGTGTTTTGAAGTACGGATTTAGTACTAATATTTTAATTCTATGCTTTTTTAATTGTTTATCAAAATTTGAGTTTAGTACGTCATTTGTTTGGACAACATTTTCTTTTTTGGTTACTTCTCTTGACAGATGTCTTGTTCGGAACTAAAACTTGGTTGAAAATTCAAACATCAACAAGTCAAGTGTCTTTTTTTTTTCCCGGAACATTTGGACGATGACAGTTACGCGTTGAAACGTTCTCAGGGAGGAAATTTTTTTAAATATAACGGTGATACCATGTTATTCTTTTGATGTAGTGCAACGAATCAATCATTTTTGATCATGTATGAATTCGGGTCCATACAACTGTGATGTGGTGGTTAGTGAAATCTATGTAATTACTCATCACATGTACAGAGCAAGGTCAACATGAACACGTAGGGTTCTATTATTGGGTTGTGATACCACGTCAGTTTGATGACGTGGTATCACCGTTGTAACAAAAATTTATTGCTCTGGGAGGATTTCGAGCTTTTTACAAAGATGAACCTTGTCATTCGAGCCGTGTTAATAATTTAAAAACAAGTTGAGTGGGCCCTTGAAAGGTAAGTTCAATCCAATATGTGTAAATTCTCGATCCAATTTTTCACTGTTTATTCAGATTACAGGATCCTGCAATTTGAATGAAAAAAATGCAAGATTGAATCTAGCACCAGTGCATACCAGATTGAGATGATTTTTCACGCGCAACTCGGGTTTTCGATAGGAACATTCCGGCGAGAAATCCGGCGACGAGGAGTGTTCGAAGGTTGTTTCTGGGAAATGTATATATGAATGTAGGACATTGTTTTCAAACGTCAACAAGTCAAGCTCCTTTTTTTCCGAAACATTGGATGGTGAGAGAACGTGTTTTTTTTTTTTTTGGGTAATTCAGCTTGAAATTAAAAAGGAGGCTAACCGAATATACAGCCTACAAGGGGCATACCCCAGGAGGAAAAGAAAAGAAAAATTGAAAGGTTCTCCGGGAGGAGAATTTCGAGCACTTAACAAAAATAGCTTTAAAATTATAGTACTTGAGGGATAGTACGATGCATGAAAGCGTTCATAAAATTGGAATCAACGGTTTAGATTCATAGACATTTTCATGTATCCTAACACTTCCGATTATACTTTGGTATTGTTTTACATTATTAAGGGTAAATTAGTGTGACAAGATCCTTTGTGCTGAAAATCTCTATGTTTCTATGTCGAGGGGGTTTTCGGCCATTGAATTTCAAGCAATCCAACGACCAAAAACCTCACCGATTCAAGAGTTTAATTAGGACAAAATGACAAGATCCTTTGTGCTAAAAATCTCTATGTTTCTGTGTCGAGGGGTTTTTCGGCCATTGAATTTCATACAATCCAACGACCAAAAACCTCACCGATTCAAGAGTTTAATTGGGACAAAAAAGATCGGACCCCTAAATTAGTAGAGTGTACCCTAGCAGATTACAAACTTCTAGTTTATTTTATCATTTTATGACTTTGATAAGGACAAATTGACATCTCTTTCTTTAAATGCATGCCACAAAATTTAGAGGTCATGTTGATGGTCCTTAACAAAAAGATCAAAGGGTAAAAAGTTGTTGTTGAGTTTAGTTTTCACAATAAGAGAGTTTTGCCGTCAATTTATGGTGCAGAAAAATTAGAGAATCAAGAAGCAAAAATATCCTGAATATGGGGCATGTAATAGATTCGGAAACATTGAAAGACACAATTAGGCATACGCAATGTCGGTGATATTGTTAGGTTGTGCGGTTTTCGCCACCACCAAAAGTTCTGGAAGAGGTGGTGGCTATATGTTTGCGGCTGCAGTGGAGGTGATGGCATAGGCTAGGGTTTGATTTTTAGGTTTCGGGCTTGGCGTGCGTTTGGGCAGGAAATTAAAAGGATGTGGCGTCTTGATTTCTTGGGAAAGCTTTAGGTGTTTAGTTGGCTTCTTGTCAACTAAACTATTTTATTTGAAAAATTGAGGAGCTGAGGGGTAGATTAAGTTATGCGAGTTGCAGCAATAGGAGAGTATAATACTATTCGAAGCTCTCTCAATGCATTTGTTTTTTTATTATACTGTTTCCAAATTTGTAATTTCATGATTAATGGAAATTTTCTTTTGCCGTTAAAAATAAAAAATAAAAAATTCCATTGTCCTGCTATTTTATTCACTTTTTTCATCCATCTTTCATATTTGCAATTTTTTTCGTCACAATTCATCAAAGTATAATTGATGTTTGATTTATTAGAACCCAAATACAACATACCACCTAATGAAAGAAATACATTTGAGTCTATAACACAACATGTTTCTCTCTCTTGGTCGATCAAGTATTAAAACTATCTTCTAATGAGCCCTTCTTTATTATAGTAGTTGTAGCTATAAAGATATGAATCATTGAATGCAATGAGCAGATCTATGGCCACGAGATCTGGGTTGTTGAGTCCGTCAAATTCGATGCTGTTTCCTGCCGGTCCGCAGTTGGAGTTCCCTCGTAGCTAGATGGGACCTCTCCCATAATAGCCTTTCCCGGCTACATGTACAAGAATATATACTGAGTGTTGTTCTCATCACAATGTTCTTGGATGGACCGTCTATTTCCTCTATGTAGCAAAAATCTGCACACAATAGAACAAAACAAAAAAAATGTCAATTATGTTTGTGGATATGAGACGTGACGAGGGAGGTTGAGATTTTGCGAGGTGAGTGCCAGTATTGTGCACTCTCCAAGGCTCTCCTGATGCTTTTATTTACTTATTTTATGAATGATTTTTTTTTTCGATCAAAATTAAAGTTGTTTGTTTCAATGGCTTCAAGTTACTTTTTAATTTGTAACTTGAATCATTTACTTTTTTGTAACATGTCAAAAGTCTCCACAATTTGAGCATCCCCAACCTAGGTTTCAAATGTGGAGATGTCAAATTTTTTTTGAAGGTTGACGTGGCAATTTGGCATCTCTACAATGTCTACTACTCCAACCAATATTCCTAATTTTGTATTTAAGGACATTTATTAAGTTTTGGAGAGTTAACTAGTTTTTTTTTTGGGTAATTAAGAGTTAACTAGTTAAGTAACCAAATACAAGATTTGACATAATCAAATTTGACAGAAGAGAGGAGATGCCAAATGATACATAAATATTCGACATTTTGGTTGAAGTTACTTTACATGTCAATTAATTCTAAATTTCACATCCTTGATTGGAGATGCTCCGCAAACGTTTTTATGCTGTTATTAGCGTCATTTGTGACTTTTTTTATGCCTAGAAATTTGGAAATATTATTCACTAAATTAAGTTCTAACCTTTTATTGTTGTCATGTGATGTGATTCTGTTTTTTTATTTTAATGATATCATAAACATAAATTACGTGTATCTATATATACATTAATTAATCTAACAGTAACCAGATTACTACGTCTAATGCATGTTATGAAGAGTGGGAAAACCAAGCGGGGAGAGACAGAGAAGTCTTACGTAAAGTCTCATGATGCGTGAAATGCGCAAAAGCCATGGCTATTTCGCGTTTAGAATCACCGCTTTTAAGTTCGGTGGCTGTAATGCTTTTGAAAATTCAAACGTCAACAAGTCAAGTGTCTTCTTTTTCCGAAACATTAATTGGATGGTGACACTACCGTGCTGAAAGGTTCTCTGGGTCCTAGGAGGAGAATTTCGAGCACTTTCCAAAAAAAGTGCTTTAAAATTGTATATTGCTAATCCCCCCTGACACACACCCCTCCCGGGTCCCACCTCATTTTTCCGAAACTGCCCCCGCCTCTCTCTCTCTCTCTCTCTCTTCTTTCTTTCTTTCCTTTTCTTTCCAGTTTGTGTTTTTTTTTTTTCATTTTATTTCTTTTTCTTTTTCCAGTTTGATTTTTTTTTCTCTTTAATAATAGGTTCAAATCTAATTCCAGGCTTTGTAAAGTAATTGAGAGAAAAAAAATATTTTAATTGATCATGTTTATCCGACAGTTTTCTTTTTCTTTTTTTGTCCTTTATAGATTAAAAAATATAGTTACGAAAATAAGTGTTTCAATTTGCAATATGTTTGAACTAGTGCAAAGATATTATTTTTTTGATCATTTCATCCTAAATGGTCGTAATAAATTTTTAGCTCCAAGACTTTTCAATGAACATCCTAAAAGAATCCTGAAACTAAATAATGAGTCTTAGTTTTCTAATCATTTTATCCAAAATGATCATAGTTAAACTTTGACTCTAGAACTCTCGTTAGTTAGTCCTAAGATATTTGGTTTTACGAATTTCTTAGGGTTAATATATTAAAAAAATGGTTAAAAAAATAAGTGTTCCAAATTTCAATCCGTTTGAATGGGTGAGAAGATTTTATTTTTTTGATTATTTAATTCTAAAGGGTCATAATTAAATTTTGACTATAGGACTCTCGTTGATTAGCCCTAAGAAAGTCGTAAAATCAAATATCTCTTAGGACTAACCAACGAGAGCCCTAGAGTCAAAATTTAATTATGACCCTTTAGAATTAAATGATCAGAAAAATAAAATCTTTCTATCGGTTCAAACGGATTGAAATTTGGAGCACTTAATTTTTTAACCATTTTTTTAATATATAAACTAAAGGTTGAAAAATTAAGTGTTCCAAATTTCAATTCGTTTGAATGGGTGAGAAGATTTTATTTTTCTGATTATTTAATTCTAAAGGGTCATAATTAAATTTTGACTCTAGAGCTCTCGTTGGTTAGTCCTAAGAGATATTTGATTCTACGACTTTCTTAGGGCTAATCAACGAGAGTCCTATAGTTAAAATTTAATTATGACCTTTTAGAATTAAATGATAAAAAAAATAAAATCTTCTTATCCATTCAAACGGATTGAAATTTGGAACACTTATTTTCGTAATTATATTTTTTAATCTATAAAGGAAAAAAAAGAAGAATAAAACAGTCGGATAAATATGATCAATTGAAACACTTTTTTTTCTCACAATTACTGTATAGAGCCTAGAATTAGACTTGAACCCATTATTAAAGAGAAAAAAAAATTCAAACCGGAAAGAAATAAAAGGAAATAAAATGAAAAAAAACAAAAACCAAACCGGAAATAAAAAGAAAAAAAAAATCAATCGGTAAAGAAAGAAAGAAAGAAAAAGAAAGAAAGAAAAGGGAGAGAGAGAGAGAGGGGGAGGGGCGGGGTAGTTCCGGAAAATGGTGGTGGGGCCGGCGGGGGGGGTGTGTCAGGGGGAAAAGCAGTGCTCTTTAAAATTATAGTACTTGAGGGATCGTACGATATATGTTCATAAAATTGAAATCAACGGAGTAGATTTATGGACATTTTCATGTACGCTAACATTTTCGATTATACTTTCAGAGACGGAGAGAGGTGTAGGCATATGGGGGCCAAGGCCCCCACGGTTTCGGGTTAATTTTTTTTAAAATATTTTTTTTGTTTGGTGAAAACATTTGGGTATTGTATTTTGTATTGGATGTTATTTAGACATAAAAATGTGTTCGTTTTTTGTCTCAAAACCCAATTTATCTATTTGTGCACGGTCTCTCATAAGTTTTTTCTTCGATTATTGATCTCATTTCTTTTTCTATCTCTCTTTACTTACTATAAAAAAAAACCTCCCTCAAAATCTAAACCAAACAAACTACTAGATTCCCGAACCTTCAAATTTCAAAATCTTGTTCATGGGTTGGCCCCTATGTTTACAAAATTCTGGTTCCGTCCCTATATACTTTGGTATTGTTTTATACATTATTAAGGGCTAAATTAGTGTGGCACAATCCTCTGTGCTGAAAATCTCTGTGTTTCTGTGTCGAGAGGTGTTTCGACCGTTGAATTTCACACAATTCAACGACCGAAAAGCACATCGATACAAGAGTTTTCGGGATAAATAAGATCGGACTCCTAAATTAGTAGTGTACCCTAGCAGATTACAAATTTCTAGTTTATTTTATCATTTTATGACTTTAATAAGGACAAATTGACATCTCTTTCTTTTAGATGTTATTATATTATATTATACAGTTTTATTACATTCAATACAGAACGTATTTTCACAAGTTATACTGTAGGTCAAGTGGTCAAGTTATGTTCAAATCATGTCGGCTAGCTACACTTAAATTGGGGTCCTGTCCTATCGAAATACTTATGTCGTAAACCTAATAGGTTTAAAAACTTATGTTGTTATCCTGTAATTTAAAAAATGCCCATTTGACCCTTAATAATTGTTTTACTTCCTTTTTAAGTTATACTTTCTCCGTTCCAATTTAATTGTCATTTTTGGGAGTTCGTATCACTTTTTAATTTATTATATCTTTTAATTTAGTGTATAATGTTTTAGGTGATTTTGAAAATATTGAATTATAGAATAAATCGAGATCTATCAAACAAGATCCATATTTGATATAAAATTCATTACCACTTTAAAGATATAATTAATTTTTTAATCCAATTAAAATAGAATTGAGACAAATAAATTGGGACGAAGGAAGTATATATATGGATTACATCCCATAACTCCCAGAAAATAGAGAGTTTGTGGGAGGTCCTGTTTTAACTCTAATTGGGGATTGGATGACATATTAGGAGGAAAGATATCTCATTATACACGGAAGTAATCACCATCCCAAAAATTACGCGCCCCACCTTCCCCATTCTCTGTCGTTCAAAACAGAAAAAAGAAGAAAGGGGCACCCGAAACGGCAGGTCCCATTCCGTCATCCCATAGGTGATCTACACTCCGTTCCGTCATCCCATTGGCGATCTACATCCAGTTCCGGCCGGCAGAGAAAAACCTATACGAAAACCCCCTTTCGTGAGTAACGTTGGTTAGTCCATAAATCCCAAAACTTCACCAACCCAGCCAATCAGAATCTATTTCTTCCATCGAACTCAGTTGGAAAACTCTAGGCGGTTACATATATCAGTGATTTGAAATGGTTAGACTTCGTAAGTTGTAATTTCTAACCCACAACTATGATTTTTTCTATTTTATGGTGATTTTACAATTTTTGTCATGGTTTCGGTATGTGGGTGTTGATTTCTCCAAATTTCTATTGATTGTAGGTTCATAGGGACGATTTTACAGTATGTATTCATGATAATTTATGTTGTACGGTGATTTCACAAAAAAAATTCATGATTTTGGTAGGAGTATTTTGGTTTCTCAAATTTTGTCATGATTTTGGTTTACTGTAGTTTCGTCGGCACGATTACGATTTATTCATGAATTTTTCTATTTCACGGGGATTCCATAAATTTGGTCATGATTTTAGCATTTGTGTTTCGTCGGCACCTTCCCCATTCCCTATTGTTTTGTCTGTTGCCAATAGTATTGACCATATTATGAGGAACTTCTTGTGGAATTGAAGTGGAGAGGGTAGAAAACATGCATTTGACTGAAAACGGAAATCTTGTCTGGTAAAATTGGTGCTTCTCTTTCCGATCAAAATTAAAATTGGTACTTGTGTGTATATATATATATGGTCATTTTCAAATGAGGAGGTTCTTATTTTAACTAAAATAAGGACCTCTTCATTTTTCATATTTTCCGTTCGAATTTCGATGATCTAAGCTGGTCAATGTGTTCAGAACATGATTTTAAGAGCACCTGCGAGGAATTAGCAAAAAAAATAACCGGAAAGAGCTTCATTCGAGCAGTTTTTATTTAAACCGTTCGATAAAAAACAAAAAAAACTGCTCGGATAAAGCCTTTATGGTATTTTTTTGTTGATTTCACGCGAGTACCCTTAAAATCACGTTCTGAACACATTGAACAGCTTGGATTATCGAAATTCTATCGGGAAAGGGAGGTCCTCATTTTATCAAATTAAGGTGATCCTTAGGAGAAGGGAACTCATATATATATATATATATATATATATATATATATATATTGCATTTTGGTTTAATTTTGCATAATGTATGATATTTGTTAAATGTGTCATAAAAGTATATTCAATGTTCGAATGTTGTATCATGATATTTGTGCAATGATCGAATAATCCCTTGAATTTTGCTGGATCATAGTAGATTCTATAATACATAGATATGTTGAATTCATGGTTTGGCTTTGTTCGGTTGCCATCTTAGTTTTAGTTTTAGTTTTCTTTCTAATCATTACCCTACTTCTTTCTCCAATCATTATCCTATTTCTTTAATTATTACTTTCTCATCTCTCTCCAATCATTACCCCTATTTTCAATCATTACTCTATTTCTCTCTCTTCCCACTACCAAAACTAAACTAAACTAAACTCTCAACCAAACACTACCTTTATTACTTATTGAACGATGGTGGCTCTTCATTATCGCAGGAGTTACCCCTACAAAGGTCACACCAGAGACTACTCTAAGGACAAGAGATTTACGGATTGATCATACGCCTACCTCGAAGGATAAAGGCACACCAACGTGGGGGTTATTGTTGGCTGCCTCATGTTAATCTTTCAATTGTTCAAGGATTCCCCATCTGTTTTGGGGTTATTGTTGGCTGTAAACATAGTTCTAATCTTTCGTTTTTTGCTTGGCTTCTTGCTAACCTCTTCTCCTTCCTTTGGTAGCGAGTGGCATATGATTGTTCTCGACTTAATTAGTTGCCAACCTCTTCCTCTTTCCCTTACTTTGTGATTCTTATCCAATTTCCTTTTAATCATTGTAACTTTGGTTCGTTGATTAATACAATTCTCTTTGCTGATAAAAAAAAAGAAAAAAGGATAATTGTATAATGGGGCATGGTCCCCAATTTGGTCATGTAACCCTTAATATATTGGCTGATCTTGACCAACACATAGAGAGGAGAAAGAAAGTGTAGTTGAACGAAAAAGAGGAACCACGAGCGGTGTCGGAACAGTTTTGGGTGGAAGGTTTTTGGGATTGGAGAATGGGGTGTTGATTTGGGGGTTACATGGATGTTGTATTTATGTACGGCATGGAATCCCTGATTTTGGGGACGATGGAAACCCAAATCCCCTATTTTGTGGAAGACGGGAAACAACGGGAAAATCAAAATTCAATATATAATGTCTATATAGATATATAACTAAGGGTATAATCGAGAACAATGCATTCTCAGGTTTAGAACATAAGTATTCAAAACATCTAGAATGAACACCTAAATAAGTTTAATAAATATGATGCCTATTTAATTTTTTCATCCAAAGTTGAGTTTGGTACGTCATTTGTTTGGACAACATTTTTTTTTTCTTTTTGTGTTACTTCTCTTGACTCTCTGTCTTGTTCGGAACTAAGAGCATCCACATCTGGATTGCTGTTCCACTCTTTAAACTAAAATAACAAGCAAAACACTATAAATGGGGCTGCATCAGACTCAACACTTGGCTCTTTATTATGAAAAATTTATAACTTTGCTACAGTCACTAGTTTAATTAAACTAGTCACTATTCACTCACTTCTCTTTATTTTATTATTTCTTCCCTCTCTTCCCCCCCCCCCCCCCCCCCTCCTCTTTTGGGATGGATATGAATATTTAATGGGATATGTTTGAATATTTAATTAAGTAGAGAGTAAGATTAAAGAGCTTGATTTTACATAATTATGTTAAAATGACTAGCTAAAGTAAAAAAATAGGTTTTGAGGATTAATTTTGTCCAAAATTTAGTGAAGCCGATGCGAATGCTCTAAGAGCATCTGCATGTGCATCGCTACTGTCCTCGTGGCACTAGAGTAGCGAGTAATTGTGCAAGAATCCTTTGTGCTTTAGCCTCGCAACTCATTGGATCAAATTACAAAAGCTACAGTTACTCGTTTGTACAGACGAGGCACTAGAAGGGTTAAACTAGTATTTTATTAATTTTTTACACCAAATTCATTCCCAACAGCACTCTGCCAAAGGCCCTATTTAAACTAGAACAAATGGGCAATAAGTTGATAATATTTGCGGAGCTCATTATGGATTCTACAAAAATAATTCAAACTACAAGTTATCCTTGAAATGTTTTTTCATGGGTTCCTAAAAAAAATTAGCTCAATCCAATATCAGTAATAGCTATTTCAGAATTCGTAGAACATCCTATGAATTCGCCATACGAATTTTGAAATATTGTAGCTCTTACCGATATCGGATTGAACTAATTTTTTTTAGGAACCCATAAAAAAACATTTCATGGATGACTTGCGATTTGTATCATCTTTGTAAAATTTGTAATGGGCTCCGCAAAAATTTTACCCATTTCCCGTGCCTCAAATAGGGCTCTTGGCAAGAAATATTTAATTGAGAAAAAAGTGATACTAGTAAATAATATTTTTAATGAGATAACTTTAATATAGAGAGCCTGATGTAGTAGAAATTTTAAGAGTGAGTAGCTAAAGTAATAAAATATACTTTTAAGATGTAATTGCCGTGCCTCGAACAGGGCTCTTGGCAAAAAATATTTAATTGAGAAGAAAGTGATACTAGTAAATAATATTTTTAATAAGATAACTTTAATATAGAGAGTAGAAATTTTAAAAGTGAACAGCTAAAGTAATAAAATATACTTTTAAGATGTAATTGTCGTGCCTCAAATAAGGCTCTTGACAAGAAATATTTAATTGAGAAGAAAGTAATACCAGTAAATAATATTTTTAATGAGATAACTTTAATATAAAGAGCCTGATGCAGTAGAAATTTTAAAAATAAGTAGCTAAAGTAATAAAATATATTTTTAAAATGTAATTTAGTTCAAAATCTAAAGAATCTAGGTGCCGTTCCACTTTTTATAAAAGTGGGTTTTTGAAAAAGAAGATAAATTTTAAGGTCAAAATACGTAAATAATTTTCTTACCAATATAGATCTTATTTGATAGATCTCATTGAGATCTTTTAATCGGTATAAAAAAAATTAAAAAATTATTTTTCATTTTTATTATATTTGAATTTGAATTACCTTCTTTTTAAAAAAAGAAAGTTTTTGAAAAAACCGAAACGCCGTCTAATGCGGATGCTATAACCCTTGGTTGAAACTTCAAACGTCTAACAAGTCAAGTCAAGTCAAGTGTTTTTTTTTTCCGAGACATTGGACGGTGACAAGTCAAGTCAAGTGGCCCCATTTTCCCAGACATTGGATCGAGAGGTGCTTTTCCCCCCTCCCCTGACACACCCCCCTCCCGACCCCACCCCTCCTTTCCCCATTTTAACCCCACACCTCCCGCCTTCCTTCTTTTAGTTTCTTTCCAGTTTAATCTTTCTTTTTTCTTTCTTTTTTCCTTTCATTCTTTTTTGTTAATTTTCAATTCTTTTCTTTATTTCTTTTCTTTCAACGAGCACCATAAGACTCATTATTTAGTTTTAAGACTCTCTTAGAGTGTCCATTGAAAGGTCTTGGAGCTAAAAATTTATTACAACTATTTATGATGAAATGATCAAAAAATAACATCTTTGCACCGGTTCAAACGGATTGAAAATTGAAAGACTTATTTTTTTAACTATATTTTATATATATATAAATATATATATATATATAGGAAAAAAAGGAAAAAAAAGCAATCGGAGTAATTTTTAAGTATATTTTTTAATATATAAACGATGTAAAAAAATAAGAGTTTCAATTTTCAATCCGTTTGAACCGGTACAAAAATATTATTTTTTTGATCATTTAATCCTAAATGGTCGTAATAAATTTTTTGCTCTAAAACCTTTCAACGAGCACCCTAAGACTTATTATTTAGTTTCTGGGCTCTTTTAGGGTGTCCATTGGAAAACCTTGGAGTCAAAAATTTATTACGACCATTTAGGATGAAATGATCAAAAAAATAACATCTTGTACCGGTTCAAACGGATTCAAAATTGAAACTCTTATTTTTTTACACCATTTATATATGAAAAAATATAGTTAAAAATTAATCAGACTGTTTTTTTTCCTTTTTTCCCCTATATATATATATATATATATTAAAAAAATAAGTCTTTTAATTTCAATCCGATTGAACTGGTGCAAAGATGTTATTTTTCTGATCATTTCATCCTAAATGGCCGTAATAAATTTTTTGCTCCAAGGCCTTTCAAT
>BPLS01000711.1:869667-904583 GCA_019656275.1 Rhododendron kiyosumense
GCCAGGGGGTGTGTGTCAGGGGGGAGTAGCAATTTACATCGTGATGGGAGGCAGGGAGCTGCTGTCCTCTTGGGGCCGCAACACGCTGCTGTGTTCAAATTTTGGATCCACTTTGGTATTGCTCCGATGATCGGAAGCGTTCATTTCGTAGAATTTGTCGAATAGGACAACTATAAAAAAAATTAGCTTAATTGGATATCATTAAGTATCTGATCAGAACATTTTTATCTTGAAAAGAATAGATCTGAAACACTAGATCAAATCCACTATAACCATGGACCGAGAGTTATATGGGTTTCAATCAGGAACTTAATGATATCCAATTAAACTGATTTTTTGCATAACTGTTCTACTCAATGAGCTATTTGAAGTGAACGCTTTCAATTATCGAAACGAGACTGAAGTAGGCTCAGAATTCAGGCAAAGCAGCGCACTGCTGTCCTTGGGACAGCATGCAGCCCCCGCCTCCGGGATACTACCGTGTTGAAAGGTTCCCTACGAGGAGAATTTCAAGCACTTTACATAAAAGCATTCATAAAATTGGAATCTACAGTCTAGATTCATGGACATTTTCATGTACTTAAACACTTTCGATTATATTTTGGTATTGTTTTACATTATTAAGGGGTAAATTAGTATGGCAGGATTCTCTGTGCTGAAAATCTTTGTGTTCCTACGTCGAGAGGTTTTTCGGCTGTTAAATTTCACATAATCCAACAACCGAAAAGCACATCGATACAAAAGTTTTCGGGACAAAAAAGATCGGATTCCTAAACTAGTAGAGTGTACCCCAGCAGATTACTAATTTCTAGTTTATTATATCATTTTATGACTTTAATAAGGACAAACTGACATCTCTTTCTTTTAGATGTTTTTATACAGTGTTACGACATGAGCTGTCTTACTACATGTCTATCTACCTTAATAACTTTTACGAAAATGCTACTCACACAATCTCTCAAGCACAACAACTCACATAATTGCATGACATCAGTGCAAAACGACTTCGTTTTGCTAAAATAAAAATAAAAATGTCGCATACTGTCACTCCTTTCCCTTTCCCTTCACCTTCCTTTCCCAATTTGACTGAGAAGATCCCCTCCCAGACAAGAAGCTAATGGTGGAGATGCCGCACAAGGTGCTCGCGGTGGACGTCTGCAGCGACAAGATCAAGCACCTCTTCAAACCGGCCGAGGCGACCGTCCCGTGGGCCGACCGCATCCAATTCCACCGCATCAACATCAAGAACGATTCTAGGCTCAAAGGCCTTATCAAAATGGCAGATCTAGTCATCCACGCGCACACACTCTCTCTCTCTAAACAATTTCGCACAATTTCTTTCTGGTTTTTCAAATAATTTTTTTAATTTGTGTTTTTTTTTTTTCTCATTTTGCATGTTGGAGATAGGAATTTTATGAGGTTTTTGGATCTCTGTGCCACGAAACTTAAAATGCACACTTGAGAATCTCTCTCTTTGCAATTTTGTGCAATTTCTCTTTCTTGCTAGTTTTTTTTTTTTGTGTGTTGGCTTTTCCGTTTGTGCTTTTTTCGTCTTGGTTTGGTGCGAGCTTATATCGTTTTGGATCTCTGTGGTTTACGGCGGTGGGGGAGCGCTGGGGTTGGGTTGCGGTGGTCGCCGGTGGTCGCCAGTGGTGATGGGACGTAGGTTGGGGTGGTCGCCGGTGGTGGTGAGGAACTGGGAAGGGAATTTTTTCTGTCAAACTGGGTAAAGAAGGGGAAGGGAAAGGCATGAGTCGGCGTGACCATACGCGACATGTTTTTTTTAATAGCAAAACGACGTCATTTTGCACTGGTGTCATGCTGACGTTAGCGGTTGTGTGAGTTGCATTTGAGAGGTTGTGTGAGTAGTATTTTCGTAACTTTTATGGTAACAGGTGACTCACTATATCGATCTCTTGATTCTTCACTGACCTGGGTGGGAGATTTCCTCGTTTGGGTACGGTTGGAGGCTTCTTTGGATTTTCCGCCTGATGATCAATAAATGAATACATGCCGATTGACACACACACACAAAAAAAGCCACCAACAGTCACAGCAACATTTGATTCTTCCCCTCAGGTTGAACATTGTGCAAAGCAGTGGATTATTTCCTCCAAGTTGATCCCAAGCTCCAGGAAACAAAATAAAAAACGTGGGTGGCTTATGCAATTACATAATTGGACAAGGATTGATACTTTTAAGTCAACAACAGGCTTATCTAATTATTTATCTTTTGCACTTGCTATTTTTTGCCTTTGACTAGCACTTTATCGCTTTTGAAAATTGAAACTGTTAGAAAGTTATGAAATCTTGGCATATTACCTTTTGTCGAGTTTTAATAAAAAAAATTTGCTGATCAAAAAAAAAAAAAAATGACGTTTTGACATAATATAAATCAGGCACAATGTCTGAATTTGAGTGAAATACATCTATTATCTTGTACTTTTATCGTTTTACATTAGTTAAATGATTAGTTTAGGTTTGTCCAAATTTTTGTAATGGGTTTCATGATCTCACTTATTCCCATGATTACTATAAGATAGTTTATCTATACGCTGTGTTTTGACGTACGGATTTAGTACTGAATATTTTGATTATGTGCTTTTAATTGTTTATCAAAAGAAGAACTATTTTTCTAAGCCTACTAAAAAGGAGTTGTCAAGTTTAATCTATACGTTGTGTTTTGACGGATTTAGTACTGAATATTTTGATTCTATGCTTTTAATTGTTTATCAAAAGATCGACGAACTATTTTTCTAAACCTACTAAAACGGAGTTGTCAAAGTTTATTTTTCACTTGCCACCAATTTATTATGCAGAGAAATTAGAGAATTGAGAAACATAAATATCATAAATATGGAGCATGTAATAGACTCGAGAACATTGAAAGGTGCAAATAGGCATCTGCAATGGTAGAATGTGCAGTTTTCGCCACCACCAGAGGTTCTGGAGGTGGCAGTGGTTGTTTGTTGGCAGCTGCGGTGGAGGTGACGGCGTAGGCTGGGGTTTGGTTTTTAGGTTTTTTTTTTTTTTGGCCCAATTGGTGTTAGGGCTTTAGCCCATTAGGTGTATGTTTGGGCAGGAAATTAGTGTGGCGTCATGGTTTTGTGGGCCGGTTTATGCTTAGTTGGCTTCTTGTCAACTATTTCATTTGAAAAATTGATGGCTAAGAGGTTGGTTAAGCTACGTGAGTTACAGCACTAGGAGATTATAATACTCTTCGAAACTTTTTCAATGCATTTGCTTTTTTCTATGGGAAAATGACGACTCAGGACGTATTTTGATAATTAATATTTGCCAAAATCCAGTACGTGTTTTGATAATTAATACCCACAGCTTCTGTCATTTTCCCTTTTCCTATTGTACTGTTTTCATCTTTGTATCTTTATGATTAAAGGAAATTTTCTTTTGCCATTCAAAAAAATTTTTTTTTTATCCTGTCGTACTATTTTATTCACTTTTTTCATCCATATTTCTTTTTTGCAATTTTATTCCATCACAATTCATCAGAGTATAACTGATGTTGATTTATTGGAAGCCAAACACAGCCTACCACCTAGTGAAAGAAATACATTTGAGTCTATAATACAACATGCATGGGCCCTTCTTTATAATAGTAGTTGTAGCTATAAAGATATGAATCATTGTGCTTGTTAGAAAGAGCTTTATAAAATTTTGAGCCGCCTAAATTGTTTTGCTTATGTCACATTGCTCTAGCAATAAAGATTATCTCCAGGCGCAACGCCAAATTGATTACAATACTTGGTATAATACTTAACCCTAGCATTGACTGTTGCAGGGTTCCCGCCATTGCATTCCAAACCATTATTGACTCTGATCGTTTCACCAAACCCTTGTCTAGAAACTAAAATCGAGTGGACAAAGTTCATCCAATACCACAAGGCGGTCTTGAACGCAATAAGCGGATCTGTGGCCACGAGGTCCGGATTGTTGAGTCCGTCGAATCCGATGCTGTTTCCTGCCGGTCCGTAGTTGAAATTCCATGATAGCTGGATGAGACCTCTCCCATAGTAACTTTTCCCGGCTGCGCAAGGATACTGAGTTGTTGGTCTCATCACAATAGTCCTTGGATGGACCATCTGTTTCCTCTATGGCGCGAAAATCTACAAACAACAGAAGACAAAACTAAAAGCGTCAATTATATATATATGTTTAATTGTTGGTATGATGGTCAGCAAACTGTTTTTGACATTTGTCATATGTTAAAAAAATACATAAGAAATTGATTTTTACACTCACTTTTTATTATGCATCCACACACTACTCATATTTTTATTTTTATTCATGATGAGTGAGTTTTTAACACTAGTGTCGAGCGCCACAGGTATGACACGTGGCCGGGTGCTCAGACTTGTTATACCGGAGATAGGTTTACACGGTAAGGAAACCCATGAAACGGTTGGGTCATCCCACAAATGATCCCACAACTCCCACTAAGTCACCCATGATCTCACAACCGGCACACATCTTGTGCCAAGTCTATATAAAACTAACACTCACACTCACAATTATGAGGTAGACACTCTATTATCCTCTTTTACAATACTTTCTTTATCATTCACTGACTAACTTGATCATCGGAGAGTTCACGGTCGAAAACACCACCGATCCTCAGACTTGTTTTGCAAGGAATCCTTCCCAAAGGTTCTCGCATACATGATCATTCGGATTTGGCAGTAATCTCTTCAAAGTGCTTAGATCAACCGTCCAAATTTTATCAACAATTCATATGAAGTTACTACATTATACCTTGATATGTGAGTGATCCGATGAAAGGGTAAACAACAACAACAACAACATAACATAACCCATCTAGTCCCCAATCATTGGGGGTATGGGCGGGGATGATTGGAGACAGACCTAACCTTTGGCAATATATGCACAAAGTGGCTGCTCTCAGAGTACCACTGAAACAGTGGCCCCCCTAAACCTCCAAGAACCGAGGAGCTACAGGGACGTTTTGTTGTAGAACCATGCCCCCAAATCAAAGCCAAATGGCATCAGAGAGGACAGGCCTAAAGACCCAAATCAATTTATGTGCACATTATCATGCTTCCTTCATTGATAGTTCAAAGGGTAAAATGGTAATTTTATATGAATATAAACAAAAAAAAAAAAGTGTGGATGATAAAAAGAGGAGTGTAAAAAATTATTATCAAATATGTATTGTCCTATTCCTAACGCACAAATCAAATTTATGACATGGTAATCGATTTTCACCATAGAAAATGACCACAAAAAAAAAAAATTAGTGTGTATGATAAAAGGAGTAAAACTTATTTTACAGTAATCAGATTTCTACGCAGAATGCATTTTATTAAGAGAGGAGAAACTGAAGTGGGGAGAGAGAGAAATCTTACGTCCAGTCTTATGCGTGAAATGCGCAAAGGCCGCGGCGATTTCATGCTTAGACTCATCAATAGACCCCTCACGACCAAACAAAGGGTACAAATCAGCAACCTGAAGAAACACAGATCGTGTGTAGAATCCCTTCCCAACACAATTAGCAGCGGCTTGATCTATTATTGCATTAAAAAATGCATCTGTCACGATATCGGAAACCGAGATGTCGGTGGGAGTAGTACCGGATGCAGTAGTGCAAGGGCCAACTTGGCACCCTGTGCCACAATAGGCATCACTGGTTCCACGATAACCGTACTAGCTACAACACTCATCGGTGTTACAACCGCAGCTTTGGCCAGATATGAGCGTCGGTAGGGCGGCCCCAGCAAGGATTCCGGCCAGAATGATTGTGAGGAGGTTGTGCATTGTAGCGGACATTTTTGGAGAGAGAGAGAGAAAGGTGTGGAGTACTGGGAGTATGGTGGGGGAGGGATATTTATAGGGAAGTCAACCAGAGGCATTTGCTATGTGGGTGTGCAGAGGTTTTGAAAAAATAAGTGGGGCGTGCGATTGTTCTTCTAGAGAAACCGAGTACCCATTTTTCTCTTTGGTTGATTTTGACTTGTTCGTAAGAGGATTAGGGTTGATTTTCTGCTCCCAATAAGTCCGTGAAATGATTCATTTAAATGCATGCCACAAAATTTAGAGGTCATGTTGATGGTCCTTAACAAAAATTCAAAGGGTAAAAAGGAGTTGTCGGGTTTATTTTTCACAATAAGAGAGCTTTGCCACAAATTTATTGTGTAGAGAGATTAGAGAATCAAGAAGCAAAAATATCCTAAATATGGCGCATGTAATAGATTCAGGAAATTAGGCATCTGCAATGTCGGCGATGGTAGATTGTGCGGTTTTCGCCACCACCAGAAGTTCTGAAAGAGGCGGTGGCTATACGTTTGCGGCTGCAATGGAGGTGATGGCATAGGTTAGGGTTTGGTTTTTTTGGTTTTAGGCTTGGCGTGTTAGGGCTTTAGCCCATTACGTGTGCATTTGGGCAGGAAATTAAAATTAAAGGATGTGGCGTCTTGATTTCTTGGGGCTTAATCTTTAGGTGTTTAGTTGGCTTCTTGTCAACTAAACTATTTTATTTGAAAAATTGAGGAGCTGAGGAGTAGATTAAGTTATGCGAGTTGCAGTAACAGGAGAGTATAATACTCTTTGAAGCTCTCTCAATGCATTTGTTTTTTCTATTATACTGTTTCCAAATTTGCAACTTCATGATTAATGGAAATTTTCTTTTGCCGTTAAAAATAAAAAATTCCGTTCTACTATTTTAATAACTTTTTTCATCCATCTTTCATATTTGCAATTTTTTTGTCACAATTCATCAAAGTATAATTGATGTTGATTTATTAGAAGCCAAATACAGCATACCACCCAATGAAAGAAATACATTTGAGTCTATAATACAACATGTTTCTCTCTCTTGGTCGATCAAGTATCAAAACTATCTTCTGATGAGACCTTTATTATAGTAGTTGCATGTAGCTATAAAGATATGAATCACTGTGTATGTCTCATTGCTCTAGCAATAAAGATTATCCCCAGGCTCAACACCAAGTTGGTTACAATACTCAGTGTAATACCCAACCCTAGCATTGACCGTGTCAGGGTTCCCGCCATTGCACTCTATTGCTCCGTTAATGGCTCGGATCGTTTCACCAAACCCTTGTCCAGAAACTATAATCGAGTGGACATTGTTCATCCAGTACCACAAGGCGGTCTTGAACGCGATGAGCGGATCTGTGGCCACGAGGTCTGGGTTGTTGAGCCCGTCGAATCCGATGCTGTTTCCCGCCGGTCCATAGTTGAAATTCCATGATAGCTGGATGGGACCTCTCCCGTAGTAGCCTTTCCCGGCCACACAAGGATACTGAGTGTTGGTCTCATCGCAATAGTCCTTGGATGCACCATCTATTTCCTCTATGTAGCAAAAATCTGCACAAGTGGAACAAAACAAAACAAAAAACGTCAATTTTGTGTTTACGAGACGCGAAGAGGTAGGTTGAGAATTTGCGAGTAGCAGTATTTTCACTTTCCGAGGCTCTCCTAATACTTTTCTTTACTTGTTGTGCCAAATAACACATAAATATTCGATATTTTGGTTGAAGTTACTTTACATGCCAATTTATCCATTTGGCATGTCATGTCAAATTTCACATCCTTGGTTGAAGATACTCTGCAAATGTTTTTACAAAAGTGCTACACATACAATGGTTGTGTAAAACACAACACATAATCAATCTCTAGCCGTCCATTGCTGTAATAAATGGCCAGAATTCGCTCAAGCTCTTTCCCATAAAAGTTAAACTTTTTCTTGGAAGAGTTTTTATAAAATCTAGACCGTCCAAATACATCTGAATGGTTAGAATTACGTACACAACCAACACAATGGTTATGCAAGTAGCTTTTGTGATGTTTTTAAACGTCATTTGTGACTTCTTTTTTTATGTGCCTAGAAATTTGGAAATAACATGCAGTAAATTACGTTCTAACGTTACCTTTTATTGCTGTGATGTGATTCTGTTTTGATTTGATTTAATGATATCAGAAACATAAATTACGTGAATTTCTATACCTATAATTAAACACTGATCTAACAGTAACCAGATTACTACGTAAAGTGCATGCTATGAAGCTAGAGAGGGAAAACTGGAGTGGGGAGGGAAAAGAAAATCTTACGTCCAGTCTCATGCGTGAAATGCGCAAAGGCCGCGGCTATTTCGCGCTTAGAAACATCAATTGCGCCCTCACGACCGAACAAAGGGTACGAATCAGCAGCCTGAAGAAACACGGACCGCGAGTAGAACCCCTTCCCGGCACAACTAGCCGCGGCTTGATCAATTATTCCGTTAAAAAATGCATCTGTCACGATATCGGCAACCGAGACGTCGGTGGGAGTAGCACTGGGTGTGGTGGTGCAAGGGCCAGCCTGGCACCCTGTGCCACAATAGGCTTCACCGGTTCCGCAATAACCGTACTGGCTACAACACAAATCGGCGGCACAACCGCAGTTTTGGCCGGATATGAACGTCGGTAGGGCAGCCCCGGCAAGGATTCCGGCCAGAATGATTGTGAGGAGGTTGTGCATTGTAGCTGCCATTTTTGGAGAGAGAGAGAGAGAGAGAGAGAGAGAGAGAGAGAGAGAGAGAGAGGAGTTTGTGTGGAGTGGGAGTATGGTGGAGGGAGGGATATTTATAGGGAAGTCGACCAGAGGCGTGCCAATATGTTCTTCTAGAGAAACCGTGTACACACTTTAGTCTTTGGTTGACTTTGACTTGTTCCTAAGAGGATTAGAGTTGATTTTCTCCTACCAATAAGATTGTGAGATGATTCATTTAGGCTTTGTTTCGCTACGACTTTTGTAAGTTTTTTTTTTTTTTTCGCGTTTGTTTTTTTGTGCCAAATTTTTATATATTATCTTAAATATTTCAAAAAATATTTGGGTAAAAGACAGTTAGGCGCAAAATGACAAATGCAAAAAAAAAAAAATTTGAATGAGAACAAAACAAAAAAAACCCAAAAATCTTAGCGGGACTTAGCCGTAGAAGCATGCCAGGCCACAATCATGTTCATGGTTTTGTACAAAAATTCAAAGGGTAACCGGCGGGAACTTTCTTATAATGCCAGGCCACAAAATTCAGAGGTCATGTTCATGGTCCTTTACAAAAATTCAAAGGGTAATCTGTGGGAAGTTCGTGTATTTTCGGAAAGGAAAGGAATTAATTTCGATGTCGTCTGTGGTTTGGGTTTGGACCGGAAGATACAGTACATCTGAATAATCGTTTGAAAGTATTTTTGGAATCAGATTTATTGACTGCTTTTACCGATAAGAGCCTTTAACAATTCTGAACTATTGTTTGCCAAGATGGTGTAGACGAGAATCATGCAACTGCTTTCTGCAATCAGTATTTGGAGTGCAGAGAACCCCAGGTACTTTCCGAAACAATTGAGATCAGCTATGTGAATTTTATTTTTCAACTACTCCTAGGTTATAACGGATAGAAAGGTACCAAGGGTTTAAAAAAAAAAAATGACCTAAAGAGAAGCCTCATCCTTATGGAATCTTCTTTAATTTACTTTTTGAATGTCATGAGGGGTGTTACTAAATAAGCTTTTTCTGTTTTATCTCTATTTAAATTTTTTTTTTCACGTTTGTTAGTTTCTAATCAAAGTTTTGTGGTTCGTCTCGACCAGAAGAATCGGAAAAGTAAAAAATTGTCTCAAACTTAAAATTTTTTGAGGAAAGAAAAAAATTAGCCAAAAAACCAGATTTTCAATTTTATTCAAAAAAATGAGTTTAGATTATAATTTTTAATTTTTTCGTTTCCTCTTGTCGAGAAGGACCTACACAAAAAATTGACACGATACTGACTAATGCAAAACAAATTTTAAATAAAGACTAAAATGAGCTACGTGGCTTATTTAGCCATAACACCCCTCATCCCGAACCACTATATTGGAGTGAGAAATGCTAGGGACACATCAATGTGTCACACCCCTACCACACCTCTCTCACATGCATGTATAGGAATTCTACTGAAACTATGCGGAAGTGTTCAAACTATTCCTAGAGGGAGATGAATAGGAGTTTTGATAAAAAATTACCAATTTGAAAGTAGATTCACTAATTAAAAATAATATAGATGAACAGGTAGATTATCGATTAATCCAAACCTAAACTCAAGTAGTGCAGTAAAAAAAAATTGATACGAGAGATGCACGATTTACGTGAAAAAACTTAGGATCCTAAATAACCCTAAGTCAAAACCACGGCCTAACACTACTGATTTAATCTATTAATAAAAAAGAAGTACAGATTGCGAAATAGTAAAAACCTTACCCAAGCCTTTACCTATTCTTGCCAATCTCCGATGCTCCCCGAGCTTCTTCAAGATTCAATAGATGCACCACAGACTTTACGCCCGATTTTCGGATTCAACTAGTTCTGAATCAATCTCCAAAAGATTCGGCCACAACAGCAGACGGCATCACAAATCATGAACAGTGAATGGATGAATAATATGATGTGTAACGTGATCTCGACAAACCAAATAGGGTTCGAAGATGCAAGATGCAAGAGGCAAGAACAAAACAAAAATCAATTATGGGCTGCGACACATAAAGTCACCAAATGCCGTGCACCCCTTTCTTTGTTTTTAAAACAAAAAAAAAAACTCTCGCCTCTGCCTAATACCAAAACCCAAAAACCCTTTCTTTCTTTAATTAAATTATGTAACCAAAAACTATTTCAGGGTCGTAGCCTCCCTATAGTGATCAGCCCCATTTATATCCAATTTTTTACTCAAACGAAAGTCTTCTACTCACTCATAAAAAGAGCAAATTTTCGGACCTTTTTAAAAGAAAATTGGTTTAGGAAACATATATATGGAAAACGTGTTTTCAGAGAGATTTTATAGGAAAGACAAACGTGTAGAAGTAAATTTCTAATCTTGCGAAAAATATGCATGATATGCTGTGTAATGCTTTTACCTCTCACGCAATTTAATTGATTTTGCCGCGATCAACTTGGCGTAGATAGTAGGAGGAGTATTGAGCGAGAAACTACTTCATAAGAACCTACCCAATACAATCAAACGGAGTCGATATAACAAATATACCAATGGAGGTTTTTAACAACTCTGGAAAGTGCCAAAATATCTAACATCTACAATAAATGCTAACGATGCACATGTATATGAGAGAGGTATAGTTGAAATGTGACAAATTAATGTCCCTCTAGCATCTCCCGGTGGGAATATACGAATGGTTCTATATATGTCAACTTCTTCAGCCCCAAAATGTCCCCACCACTACCATCACCGGTCCACCACAGTGCTTTTTCCAATGCCGTACCCTCTCATCGTCAACTTCATCATCACCACGGCGTCAACATTTTCGTCACTTTTCACAATTGTGTCAAAAAGATAAAGAGTAAGAAAAAGCAGGAGAATATAAAAATCTACATAACCACTTTTCCTGCTAATTAATAAAGATTCTTTTTAAAGAGAGCGAATTCGAAAGAGCCGATTAGTTAGTTGTTCCAACTTGCTTTGAGAATTTAATGAGCTTTAAAAAACATGTTAGAGTTTGACTTATTTATGAGCCGAGATGATTTCAAACGAACTTTAATTGAATCCAACACGAGCTGAATTCTAGTAGCTGAAATTCTTTATATATCATAAATCAAACAATTTCAGTAGTAATTTGTTCAAATTTAATTTGAAAGGTTAACGAGTTCGAAAATATATACAAACTTGGTTTTTTATGTAACCATCTAATTTCACATGAGCTTTTAATGAACAAACATGAGGTCGAACTCGATTAACTTGGTTCACTAATCAGTCCTAGGTCTCATTATTCTAAGTTTCTAACCTAACCAAACAAGAAAGAATTAGCTTGTTCCATTTTCCTATGACCCACCGACTGAAATTAGCTTGTTCCATATTTAGGTTTTACTAATTCAACCATAGAGGTGTTGGTGGTCCTGGTGGATGGTACCTAAACATAAACGGAGTGAATTATCATCCATAGAGGTGTTGGTGGTCCTGGGGATGGTACCCAAACATAATATCACAGGCGGTGCTATGCTCACTGCTCTCCCAATCTCACCATTTGTCTCGACAATCAATAGTCCAAATTTAAATAATAAAAAAAAAAACCTCACTTCCTTGAAGAGTTTTTTAAAATCCAACCGAATCGTTCAAAACATTTTCGGATGATGAGATTGAGTTGTGCGGTGGGGGAAGGGGTGAAAATGAGTGGTAGGCATAGACTTTTCGTATTATCACCGCTACATTGACTGATATATTAGGTATTTTTTCAGTTTAATTACGAATAAGTTAGTACCGTTAAAAAGTAAAATTACACATATTTATGGTCATTGTCGAATTTTGTAGTTTTATAGTGAAATGACAAGAAATTCAATAATAATGAATATTACAACCCAATGCGTGCATCTAATACTCATGATATACAAAAAAAAAAGAAGAAAAAGCCTATTATACACAATTGAGACAAATAATACATCAAAATCAAATGAATGATACATTTAGCAATAATTAATCTAGTAGTTCCAAAATGTCAAAGTCGAACCTGCAGGCGGGAGCCATGCACGGCGCCTCCGACTTTTGATATAATCTCTTTTCGCTTTTTATTTACAACGAAATTCAGTATTTTGGCCTCTTCCAAAACTTGAAAACTTATAATTTAGCTCTTTTAAAACGAAATTTTGCTAGCATATTTTCTTCCAAACTCTAAGCAATTTTATGCTCGTCCCCCCAGGAAAATTCTTGTATCCGCCCACTCTGAAGTAATTGCTAGATCGGGGACTATATAAGATGTACTATTCGGAATAGTATGAATCTCGCAACCAATTATGGATCAGGTCACCTATATCAAAAAGTATATCTACAACTGTTTCCCATGCATGCAAATACTTTCGTGTAATTTTGCGATTGAAATTGTTTGCATGGAAACAATAGCACAATTACTTCTCCATACAAGTGATTAATTTTACTCCAACAGAATGTGGCCCCTGTAAATGAAACCTTGAAAATGAATTGGGTGTGTTCTACTAACTCAAATAAGTATTTATTTTTTGAATTAAAGATTATGTATTATGAGAGATGATCTGTCTCATAAAATAGAAAATAAGTACTTTAAAATGAGTACCTTAGCGGAATGAAGACTTTAAAATTCAACAGGCGACTTCTCGATAAGAAGATACAAACTCCGAAGCTCGCTTGCAAATGGGGTGAAGGAAGTCTTAATTAGAGAATTAAGAAACAAAAATATCCTAAATATGGCACATGCAACAGATTCGAGAACATTGAAAGACACAATTAGGCATCCGCTATGTCGGCGATGGTAGGTTGTACGTGCGGTTTTTGCCACCGCCAGAGGTTCTGGACGTGGCCGGCGGTGGCTATATGTTTAATTGCGATTGCAGTGGAGGTGACGGCGTCGGCTAGGGTTTGGTTTGCTTCTTGTCAACTATAATATTTTATTTGAAAAATTGAGGGGTTGAGGGTAAGCCTCATCATGTGGCCCGACGGCCCGCGGCCCGCCCTTAGCCCGCCCGGCCCATCGGGCTTTTACCCAGCCCAAGCCCGAGAAACGACGGGCCGGCTAGCCCGGCCCTTAGCTTGTAATGGGCGGGCTCGGGCCTATGAATTTTTACTCGGCCCGCCCGTAGGCCCGGCCCGTGAGCCCGCCCGGCATACCCGTCCAAAAGCCCGCCAACGGGCCCACCCATTAGCCCAAAATCCCAAAAAATCCTTTCTTTTTTCCCTTATTTTAGTTTTGCCCAAGGAAATTTAAGCCCGCCCGTTGGCCCGCCCGGCTTTTGGCCCGCCGGCCCGCCAATTGGGCTAGCCCGTGGGCCGGTCTTGGGCTTCAATTTATGGTAGGTGGCCCGGCCCACCCGGCCCGCCAAAAAGAAAAAGCCCGGTCGGCCCGGCCCGTGGGCGGGCTTGGGCCGCGACTTGGCGGCCTGGCCCGGCCCGGCCCGGCCCGATGATGACCCTTAGTTGAGGGGTATATTAAGTTATGCGAGTTGCAGTAATAGGAGAGTATAATACTATTCGAAACTCTGTCATTTTTTTTTTTTGAAAGACAAAAAAGATTTCATTAATCTTTGAAAGGAATTACAAAGATTAAAGGGAAACACGTGAGAACGGCATCAAAATATGCCCAATCACGGTAGTCTCAATCTCAATGCATTTGCTTTTCTGATTAATTGAAATTTTCCATCTTCACATCTTTATGATTAATTGAAAAATTGTCCTGTTTTCATATTCGCATCTTTATGATTAATTGAAATTTTCTTTTGCCGTTTTAAAAGAAAAGATTCCGCTGTCCTACTATATATATGTATTTATTCACTTTTTTCATCCATCTTTTTTTTTTTCGCAATTTTAATATTTCATCACAATTCATCAAAGTGTAATTGATGTTTATTTATCATAACACAAATACAGCATACCACCTAATGAAAGAAATACATTTGAGTCTATAATACCAACACGTTTCTCTCTCTTGAGGGATGCCATTTTGGAGAGAGACGCGTGTTGTATAGAATGGAATGGTTGATATTTATAATGTGCAGATTTGAAGTTTCTGGGAAATGTATATGTGTATGTAGGACATTGTTTTCAAATTTGAGTTTGGTACGTCATTTGTTTGTACAACATTTTCTTTTTGGTTAACTGTCTTGACTCTTGTCTTGTTCGGAACTAACTTGGTTGAAAATTCAAACGTCAACAAGTCAAGTGTCCCCTTTTTTTTTCCGAAACATTGGATGGTGAGATAACGCTTTGAAAGGTTCCCTGGGAGGAGAATTTCGAGCACTTTACAAAAATAGCTTTAAAATTATAGTACTTGAGGAATAGTACGATACATGCAAAGCGTTCATAAAATTGGAATAAACTGTTTAGATTCATGGACATTTTCATGTACCTGATAGGGGCATAAATGTTCATATTAGCGTCCCTAATTTATCTTTGTTAAGTCCTATTTATATTATTATTCAGAACTTAATGCTTAATTTGTGTATTGTAGGTATTTGGAGGATTTGGTGCAAGAAGTGTGAAATTAAAATATTATACGGTGATTGAAGCTGATCTGTTTGAAGGTCAATACAGAGTCAAGAATTTTGTTATGTACTAAATTAGTCCATGGGCTTGACTACATAGAATAATAATGGCAATTGGATCAATTGGGAATTATATATACATGCGACGAAACGAGGGGAGATTCGGGGCTGCCGAAATCAAAGAACAGGGATTTTTCCACGGACGAAATAGAACTGAACGGGGCTGCCGTGAATATTGTGAAGTTTTCCTTTGAGTTTTCCTCCCTTCATGTTATTTGATATTTTGTTTAATTACTCGCACTCCGGTAACTAATTTTAATTTCTGTTTTTAATAAAAGTTATTCATTGGTATTTGATAAGTTGATATTTTTCATCTCACATAATAGAAGCATGTCTCAAATTAGGGTTTCTTTTGTTTTTTATTTGATGTTGAGTGAGTAGTCGTAAAGGTAGAGCCGCGGGGTGATTAACACACCGTGGCCAGGTTGGACATGTCTTGCTCCTATTTTGAAATAAAAATGAAAAGGCAATTTTAGGTTATTAAAGAACATTCGTTAGACGAACCCGAGTATCGTCGGAGCCCACGTGAACGGGGGAACGAAGGTCCAAAACCTATTCTTCGCTGCGCATGGGTGAACGGTGACCATAAGGATTAGCATCTTTCAGGGTATCTTTTTCTCTCTAAAGTCGAATGCTTTTAAGAACACCGAATGGAGCAGATTAGTCCGACTTGGCTGCAAGTACTATGAACCCCACGACTGTACCTCCTTTTAATTATCTGAAAAAGTACAATCAACTTTTAGGTTTTAGTTAATTAATCTCAACCATTCGACAAGGGGTGGCTACCTAAGATCCCATTTAAATTATAACAACCCAAGTTCTTAGTCAGTACACATCACCATCTATGTGGATTCGACTCCGGATTTACCGGATATTGTGCTGCGACAGTCACCGCCCTACGCTTGGGGCAACCCATTATTTTAGGACTAGGAAATCGTCAAGCAGTACCCTAACACTTTCGATTATACTTTGGTATTGTTTTACATTATTAAGGGGTAAGTTAGTGTGGCAGGATTCTCTGTGCTGAAAATCTCTGTGTTTCTATGTCGAGGAGTTTTTCAGCCGTTGAATTTCAACAATCCAACAACCGAAAGCATATCGATACAAGAGTTTTCGAGACAAAGAAGATCGGACCACTAAATTAGTAGAGTGTACCCCAACAGATTACAAATTTCTAGTTTATTTTATCATTTTATGACTTTAATAAGGACAAATTGACATCTCTTTCTTTAAATGCATGCCACAAAATTTAGAGGTCATGTTGATGGTCCTTGACAAAAAAGATCAAAGGGTAAAAAGGAGTTGTCAAGTTTATTTTTCACAATAAGAGAGCTTTGCCGTCAATTTATTGTGCAGAGAAATTAGAGAATCAAGAAGCAAAAATATCCTAAATATGGCGCATGTAATAGATTCGGGAACATTGAAAGACATAATTAGGGGTTGCAATGTCGGTGACGGTAGGTTGTGCGATTTTCGCCACCGCCAAAAGTTCTGGAAGAGGCGGTGGCTATAAGTTTGCCGCTGCAGTGGAGGTGACGGCATAGGCTAGGGTTTGGTTTTTAGGTTTCAGGCTTGGCATGTTAGGGCTTTAGCCCATTAGTTGTGTGTTTGGGTAGGAAATTAAAAGGATGTGGCGTCTTGATTTTTTGGGGTTTAAGCTTTAGGTGTTTAGTTGGCTTCTTGTCAACTAAACTATTTTATTTGAAAAATTGAGGAGCTGAAGGGTAGATTAAATTATGCGGGTTGCAGTAATAGGAGAGTATAATACTCTTCGAAGCTCTCTCAATGTATTTGTTTTTTCTATTATACTGTTTCCAAATTTGCAACTCCATGATTAATGGAAATTTTCTTTTGCCGTTAAAAATTAAAAATTAAAAAATCCGCCGTCCTACTATTTTATTCACTTTTTTCATCCATCTTTCATATTTGCAATTTTTTCGTCACAATTCATCAAAGTATAATTGATGTTTGATTTATTAGAAGCCAAATACAGCATACCACCTAATGAAAGAAATACATTTGAGTCTATAGCAAAACATGTTTCTCTCTCTTGGTCGATCAAGTATTAAAACTATCTTCTAATGAGCCCTTCTTTATTATAGTAGTTGCATGTAGCTATAAAGATATGAATCATTGTGCTGGTTGGAAGAGCTTTATAAAATTTTCTGTGTATGTCTCATTGCTCTAGCAATAAAGATTATCCCCAGGCGCAACGCCAAGTTGTTTACAATACTCGGTGTAATACCCAACCCTTGCACTGACCGTTGTGGGGTTCCCGCCATTGCACTCTAATGGTCCGTTAATGGCTCGGATCGTTTCACCAAACCCTTGACCGGAAATGATAATCGAGTGGACAAAGTTCATCCAATACCACAAGGCGGTCTTGAACGCAATGACTGGATCTGTGGCCACAAGGTCCGGGTTATTGAGCCCGTCGAATCCGATGCTATTTCCCGCCGGTCCGTAGTTGAAGTTCCATGATAGCTGAATGGGACCTCTCCCGTAGTAGCCTTTCCCGGCTACACAAGGATACTGAGTGTTGGTCTCATCGCAGTAGTCCCTTGATGCACCATCTATTTCCTCTATGTAGCAAAAATCTGCACACAATAGAACAAAACAAAAAAAAATTAAAAAACACGTCAATTATATTTGTGGCTATGAGACACGAAGAGGTAGGTTGAGATTTTGCGAGGAGCGTGGCAGTATTGTGTACTTTCCAAGGCTCTCTTGATGCTTTTATTTACTTATTTTATGAATGAATTTTTTTGTTTTTTGCCAATCAAAAAGTTATTTGTTCCAATGGCTTCAAGTTACTTTTTAATTTGTAACTTGAATCATTTACTTTTTTGTAACGTGTCAAAAGTCTCCACAAGTTGAGCATCCCCAACCTTGGTTTCAAATATGGAGATGTCAATTTTTTTTGAAGTTTGACGTGGCAATTTGGCATCTCTACAATGTCTACTACTCCAACCAATATTGCTAATTTTGTATTTAAGGACATTTATTAAGTTTTGGAGAGTTAACTAGTTAAGTAACCAAATAAAAGATTTGACATAATCAAATTTGACAGAAGATAGGAGATGTCAAATGACACATAAGTATTCGACATTTTGGTTGAAGTTACTTTACATGTCAATTAATTCTAAATTTCACATCCTCGATTGGAGATGCTCTGCAAACGTTTTTATGCCACTATTAGCGTCATTTGTGACTTTTTTCATGCCTGGAAATTTGGAAATATTATTCACTAAATTACGTTCTAACCGTTTATTGTTATAATGTGATGTGATGTGATTCTGTTTTTTTATTTTAATGATATCATAAACATAAATTACGTGTATTTATATACACTAATTAATCTAACAGTAACCAGATTACTACGTCTAATGCATGCTATGAAGAGCGGGAAAACCAAGTGGGGAGAGAGAGAAATCTTACGGAAAGTCTCATGCGTGAAATGCGCAAAAGCCGCGGCTATTTCGCGCTTAGAATCATCAATTGAGCCCTCACGACCGAACAAAGGGTACGAGTCAGCAACCTGAAGAAACACAGACCGAGAGTAAAACCCCTTCCCGGCACAACTAGCCGCGGCTTGATCAATTATTCCGTTAAAAAATGCATCCGTCACAATATCGGCAACCGAGACATCGGTGGGAGTAGCACCGGATATGAGCATCGGTACGGCGGCCCCAGCGAGGATTCCGGCCAGAATGATTGTGAGGAGGTTGTGCATTGTAGCTGACATTTTTTGGAGAGAGAGAGAGAGAGGAGGGAGTTTGTGTGGAGTGGGAGCATGGTGGGGGAGGGATATTTATAGTCAACCAGAGGCATTTGACATATGTGTGTGTAGGGGTTTGAAAAACTAAGTGGGGCGTTCAATATGTTCTTCTAGAGAAACCGTGTACGTACACTTTAGTCTTTGGTTGACTTTGACTTGTTCGTAAAGAGGATTAGAGTTGATTTTCTCCTACGAATAAGATTGTGATGATTCATTTAGGCTAACCTCTAAGAGCTTTTTGAATTGTTTGTTGTTTTACCTTTATTCAATTTTTTTCGCGGTTGTTATTTTGCGTCTAACTTTTGTAAATTATTGATTCGTCTCGTCAAAATATAACTTTTACCGAAGTAGTATTTTTTAAAATATCTAAGATAGTCCACAAAAGTTAAGCGCAAAATGACATATGCGAAAAAAATTGAATATGAACAAAACAAGAAAAAGTTTAAAAACCTTAGCGGAACTTAGCCTCAGAAGCATGACGGGCCACAAAATTCAGAGGTCATATTCATTGTCCTGTACAAAAATTCAAAGGGTGACCGGTGGGAACTTCTTGTAATGCCAGGCCACAAAATTCTCTGGCCATGTTCATGGTCCTGTACAAAAATTCAAAAGGGTAATCGGTGGGAACTTCTTGTATTTTCCGAAAGGTACTTCTATGCTGTCTGCCATTTGGGTTTGGACTGGAAGACCCATTTGAGTAGTCGTTTTGAAAGTATTTTTGGATTCAGATTTGTTGACAATTTTTACCGATAAGAGCCTCCGTAACCATTTTGGAGTCTGGACTAGTGTTTGCCAAGATGGGTAAACGAGATGCAATTGCTTTCTGCAATGAATGCGTGGAATGCAGACTCTACAGAGAATGAACTTTCCAAAAAAATTGAGATCAACTATGTGAATTTTATTTACAACTAGGTTATGTAACGGATAGAAGGATACCAAGAGTTGGAAAAAAAACTATAGAGAAGCCTCGTCCTTATGGAATCTTCTTTTTACTTCTTTTTTATTTTTATTTTTTATCCGCTTCTTATTACTTTTTGAATGTCATGATATTTAGGGTTGTTTTTAGCTAAATAAGCTACTTGACTTCTTCCTTTTTTGTCTTTATTTAATTTTTTCCACATTTGTTAGTCTCGCGTCAAATTTTTGTGAATTATTGGTTCATCTTGACCAGAAGAATTGAAAATTAAAAAATTATGGTTCAAACTTTAATTTTTTTAAATAAAAACAAAAACTAGCCAAAAGCCAGATTTTTCGGCTTTATTAAAAAAGAGAGTTTAGATCATAATTTTTTCTTTTTCGATTCCTCTTGTCAAGAGGGGCCTGTAATCCCCCCAAAATTGACGTGATACTCAGGGATGGAGCTAGGTAGGGGCCAGTGGGGGCGGTCGCCCCTGCAAGAAAAAAAAGAAACACTATTATTATATGTTAAAAAAAAAATTCCTATGAAACTATATAAGCTCACCCTTGTGTATATAAACTCGCCCCTATGGGGTGAAATTTCTAGCTCCGTCCCTGGTGATACTAAGCTAATGCGAAACAAAATTTGAATAAACACAAAAAAAAAAAAAAAAAATCAAATGGCTTATTAGCCATAACACACCTCGTCCTGAACCACCGTATTGGAATATACGAATGGTTCTATATATGTCAACTTCTTGAGCCCCAAAATGCCCCCACCACTACCACCACCGGTCCACCATGGTGCTTTTCCTAACGTCGTACCCTCTCATCGTCAACTTCGTCATCACCACGGCGTCAACATTTTCGTCACTTTTCACAATTGTGTCAAAAAGATAAGAACAAGCAGCAGAATATAAAAATCTATATAATCAGTTTTCCTGGTATTTAATATTTCTTTTAAAAACTTTTGATCGATGCACTATCTATCTATTCTATCTATTCAGTTAGGGGTAATAAACAAGCTGAGAAGTTAGTTATTCAAATTTTGCTTTGAGAATTTAATGAGCTTCAAAATCATGTTGAGCTAGACTTATTTATGAGACGAGATGATTTTAAGCGAGCTTTAATTGAGTCCAACATGAGCCGATTTCTAGTATTTGAAAATAATTCTTTATATAATCATAAGTCAAACGAGTCGAGTAGTAACTTGTTCAAACATGGTTTGAAAGGTTAATTAACGAGCTTGAAAACACATAGTACAAAGCTTGGTTTTTTGACCAATCAAAAAAAAAAAAAAAAGGCTTGGTTTTTTATGTAACTATCCAGTTCGAAGGAGCTTTTAATGCACGAACACAAGGTCGAACTCGATAAACTTGGTTCGCTAATCAGTCCTAGTTCTCATTAATCTAACCTATAACCAAACAAGAAAGATATTAGCATGTTCCATTTTCCTATTACCCACCGACTGATATGTAAGTTTTTGAAAATGCCCTTTAGATTTTACTAATTTAACCATATATCGAGGTGTTGTGTTGGTGGTCCTGGCGGACGGTACCATATTGGTGTTGGTGGTCCTGGCGGATGGTACCCAAACATAGTCCGGATTTTAAAAAAAACTATTATCTCTTTTCTAGAAAAGTTTCTAATAACAATCCGGATCGTTCATTCCACTTTTGGACAGTGAAATTGAGTGTGGTGGAGGAGGGGTGAAAATGAGTGATAGGCAGACTTTTCGCAGTATCACCGCTACACTGACTGATATATTAGGTATTTTTTTGGTTTAATTACGAATAAGTTAGTACCGTTAGAAAGTAAAATTACACATTTTTATGGTTAGTGTCGAATTTTGTAGTTTAGAATGGCAAGAATTAAATTCATTAATAACGAATATTACATTCCGGCCACTGTGTGCATCTAATACACATGATAAAAAGACCTATTACATACCGTAGAAACTTTATATCCATCTCAAAACCAATTGGCAATGAGTAGAGACGTCCCAGATGTTATTAAGTGATTACTCATTCCACTCCCAAGCAATGTGGGATTCATTTCCTTAACATCCCCCCTCACGTGCAGCCGTGTTTGAGGTCTGTCACGTGTGGCCACTTTTTGGGTCCTATCGTCATGCAGCCTTTTCGCTGGTCTGTCATCACGGGGTATGGATTGTGAATTTTATAAAATGTGGGGTGAAACGGGCCCCGCTCTGATACCCTATAGAAACTTTACGTCCATCTCAAAACCAATTGGCAGTGAGAAGGGATGTCTCAAATGTTATTAAGTGATTACCCATTCCACTCCCAAGTAATGTGGGACTTTATATCTTAACATCCCCCCCCCCCCTCACGTGCAGCAGCGTTTGAGGTCTGTCACGTGTGGCCACTTTTGGGTCCTATTATCGTGCAGCCTTTTTGCTGATCTGTCATCGTGGGGTGTGGATTGTAAATTTTTTAAAATGTAGGGTGAAACGGGCCCCGCTCTGATACCATGTAGAAACTTTATATCCATCTCAAAACCAATTGGCAATGAGTAGAGAGGTCCCAGATGTTATTAAGTGATTACCCATTCCAACAACTAAGACAAATAACACATCAAAATCAAATGAAAGATACATTTAGCAATAATTTAATTTAGGAGTTCCGAAATGAACCTGCAAAAGGAATTAATGCGGCGGGAGCCATGCACGGTGCCTCCGATGTTTGACATTAATCTCCTTTCGCTTTTACGATGAAATTCAGTGTTTTGGCCTCTTCAAAAATCTTGAAAACATTAATTTAGCTCTTTCGAAACTAAATTTTATGCTCGTCTCTCGTAGAAAAATTCTTGCATCTGCCACTGCAAACTATGTGCTAGATCGGGGACTATATAAGATGTATCCTTCGAAATAGTATGAATCTCGCAACCGATTATGGATCAGGTCACCTATATCAAAAACTACATCTACATCTGTTTCCCATTCATGCAAATACATTTGTATAATTTTGCGATTGAAATTGCATGGAAACAACAGCACAGGTACTTCTCCGTACAGGGGATTAATTTAATTAGCTCCAACAGATGGAATGTGGCCTTAAGACCAGTAAAAGAAACCTCGAAAATGAATTAAGGTGTGTTCCACTAACTCAAAAAAGTACTTTGTACTTATTTTTTGAATTAAATGTGATGTATTATGAGAGATGATTTGTTTCACAAAACGGAAAATAAGTAGTTGAAAAATGAGAACCTTAACCGATCGAAGGGAGACTTTAAAATTCAACAGGCGGCTTCTCGATAGGAAGGATACAAACTCCGAAGCTTGTTTGCAAATGGGGTGAAGCAAAGTCTTATCCTTCAATACTCTTCCCATGGATCAGAAGGTTTTTGTGGTGCCCAGCGGGTACCACATGGCAGTATCCATCGGCAATTTGGACCATTCAAACGTATTTTGGATGACCCAGATTTATTCTCTCTCACTTCCCTCACTCTACCACTCTCTCTCCTCTTTTTCTCTCTTTAAAATCCAGACCCTTCAAAAAACATTTGGACAATCCGAATTGCCGACGGATACCACGTGTATTTTAGTACCTTACCGGCACCCAAAAATTTCTCCTTACCGTGACGTTGTAAAGTCGAAGCTATAGTTTTTTTAAACTACTGTTTTGGTCTCATATTTAGAATTTTCAGCTTCAAATAAAATTAATAAAACTCATTTTTTGACTTTGTAAAAGTCCCACATGCAATTTGTCCATGTCAAAAAGGAGGGGAGAACCTTCTTGTAGCTGCACTAACAGCTGAATTTCTAGGGCACTGACCGATCCCACTTGAGAAAATAAACGTGGTCCTAATTAGGCTGTGTTCCAGAACCATAAAAAGTTCTTATTTTTTGTGGAAAAAGAAGCCCCGTTCCAGAAAAATAAGAAGCTTTCCACTTATTTGGAAGAATTTATATAGGTGCCAATGGGTGCCGGGAGTGAAATCGCACCGGTGGCCACGCCGGGCAGTCTCCGGCCACTGGACGGCCGATCCGAGCCGTCCAAAAATTCTAAAAAAAAAAACCAAGGGGGCCAACGCGAGAATCAACGGCATCCGAGGTGTGTAGGGGGCTTGATCCGAGCACCCCTTTTCCGTGTATATATGAATCATCATATATACACATCATATATACACGGAAAAGGGGTGCTCGGATCAAGCCCCCTACACACCTCGGATGCCGTTGATTCTCGCGTTGGCCCCCTTGGTTTCTTTTTTTAGAATTTTTGGACGGCTCGGATCGGCCGTCCGGTGGCCGGAGACTGCCCGGCTTGGCCGCCGGTGCGATTTCTCTCCGCCGGCGCCAATTATCATAGCAACAGTCTTATTTTTTGTATAAGGCAACTTCAAGCTCAAAAATCATGTGTTTATGCAAATAATTTTCCTATCACTATGGATCTTGTTTGATAGATCTCATTGAGATCTTTAATATGATGCAAAAAAAATTGACTTTTTTTTTTCATTTATATTATTTTTGAGTTTGAAAATGTGAAAGGAACTTTTGATTTGAATTTTGTGGAATGACCCTTATTATTTTTGAATGAGAAGTTGTGAAATAAGTACTTATTTTTTAAGAAGCATTCCGGAACGGAGCCTTATCTCATCCATAAATATAGTCAATAATATCTACATGACAGTTTTTTCACCTTTTTTTCAGGTTGTTCTGGCCAGATTATACACGCACTGTTGGGTTTGGGGATCTTGGTTCGGTTGGTTTGTGATTTGTTAGCTATTCGGGGTTCGGCCTAGACAATGGTATTATGGTAATTAATGATGCAGATTCTAGATCATATAAATAATATTTGGTATGCACAATAGTTGGTATATGAGATCAGGATTACTTATTGGATACATTGTGAAAATTAGTACGAGAGATCTGTGTTTTTTGTTTGTGTTCCGTACTCAATAAAGTTTATTTTATGAAAAGTTGGTCAAAAGAAGGCCGATGCAAAGAACATCGGAGTCAAAAAAGGCTAAAATACGTTTCCGCGTCCATTTACACATTCTAAATTTCATTCAACACGCACATCTTAATTATAAGTTATTTGTCAATTCCGTAAGAGTTTCACAAAGTTCATAGGGCTTTTCCACACATCATCAAATCATTTGAAACCGTTTCATCATAAGGATTCGCCCAAGGCATGACTAGCTTGTACATTTATGGAGCCAAATTTGACTGTCTACGCTTCCACCGCTATCGGAATTTGACCACTGCCCTTTCACCCCTTGAGTACAGTCGTCAACACCTCGACTAGTGTAAGTTCACCACTGTATCTCCATCCAATCAATTGACACACTATCACCACAACAATTTTTGAGACATTTTTCTCATGTTTGATTATACACTTCGTACACATTGCGTAGTTCCGATTTGTTAAAAAATCAACAGTCTGAAACTATTGGAGTTGGAGCGCCTGATCAATGGTCCGATTTTAATTGAACGAATGAATGTCTTTTAAACAAATGGGTGTGAAAGAAACTAATTGCTCCAGGGGTGCGTTGCTTAAATGAAAAGGTGTGATTACTCTTCTAAGAGCATCCGCACCAGACTCTCTACATTTTAGACCAATTTACACCTCAAAAAGTCACTTTATTACTTTAGCTATCTACTTTTAAAATAACTACTGCATCAGGCTTTTTACTCTCACTCTCCTCTCAATAAATAATCAAACCCATCTCAATTAAATACTCCATTTAACTCTTCCTTCTGATAAAAAAAAAAAAACTCTCCCTTGCCTTGGAGAGAGAAAGTGAGAGTTGTCTAAACAAAAGCAGGATTCCACCTTTTAGAGAGAGATGTACGTGCCAAACGCCGACGGCACGTGCGATCTGTGCAAGACTCCGTTCTCGATCGGGTTTGAGGGGTTTGAATCGTTTGATTAGGGGCTACTATATTATGGGATCAAATCTTCTGTTTCTTAAATCTGCAACCTCGTCGCCCATCGCCGAGAAGCTCCTCGATTTGCACCGTCGTCGGCAGCAACACCTTCGCAATCCATGCCTGCAACTCCGACCCGACCGCCGGTATGCAACAATTAAGAGAGAGAGAGAGAGAGAGATAGTGTCACGCCCCGCCCCGCAAAACGACACCCATTGTGGGCCCGAGTCGGTGCGGCCACGTGGCATTCCCAATTGCCAACCAAACAATCATTTAACAACACATAATAATTCAGAATAAACCAGCGGAAGACTTAATATTAATATTAACAACAGAGTCGACGTTATCCGATAACTTTACATGCTTGACAAACTAAAGTACAAAACATCCTTTACAAAACGAGTCGGTTATATATACAACACTACTCACTACCACCGACACAATCAACATCCTCAAAAGCCAACCCCAAAACGCCGACTGGTAGTGGACCAACCTACGAACCCTTGCTATCTGGCAATCCAAAGAAAAAACCAGGAGTGTGTGAGATATAGAATAAATCCAATAAAATTCAACATGAACAACTAACAGAAACAACCACAATTTATATTCAAAACACATGCAGTGACACGTCTGCCACATCCCATGTACCCAAGGTATTGTGTCCCGCACACCAAGCTCCCGTTCACTGTAAATAGAACAGCACGGCCCACGACAAGGTGTGACTCACTCCACAAACCTTATATGGGTACAATCAACACACAACAATCATGCACACTAGTAACTAAACCAACCATGGCATGATACACAACCAACATGTTAACATCTTATTGAAGATATAAGATATCAAACACACTCACCTGTGAGTCGACCGAAGTATGCCAACTTACGGTTTTGGCACCTCCCGATTACTCAGCTCGTTACCTAGCCACACGCTTAATCGTATTAGTAATGTGTTCAACGAATGATCAACACAAGAATAACAAGCTAATAACAAACTAGACAATAGCCAAAGAATAACACACATGAAGTTCAACACAAAACAAAACTCCCAAATGAACAAGATATCCTACAACCAGCCTGTTTTTAAATGACTGTAGCATTTTATAGGATCATAGTTGGGTCATAAAACCACCACCACTAGAAAGTAGACTTTCAGTACACCAATATCGATATAAAGTTTGTCCCAAATAGATTTCAAATGACAAAGTTACGACTGTCCAAAGATGCAAACTTAGGAACACAAATCTGCAGTTTCTGCAGAACAGCCTGTGATCGAATGCTCACTAAAAATCACATACTCAATCTTTTCCATTAATTCTAACACCAAAACATCACCAATTGATCAATGCTTAAGACTCAAGAGAACCCATAGCCAACAAGTACACTTAACTATGACAGAATTGATGAATAGCATAGCTCTAAACCTGCCCAGATTTCCAGATTTGACAAACCAATAACTTCAGAACAGAAACTGATTTTTCCTGGAAGTAACTAAGGCACAAAACTTACATATTCAGAAAGGTATGTGAATCTAGTTTCAGAATCAAGAAACGGTGCGTAAAACCGACACCCGAGCAAGAAGTTATGTCCGTTTTACCAACACGTGTCTGTGCTGTCTGCACAGACGCGAATCAGACACCAGATCAGTCCGCGAATTTTGTAGACCAAAATACTTCGAGTTATTTTCTGAAAATTTAACCCAATGCGATAGACCCACAGACGAGTCTTCAGGATTTTTTTCAAGAATTTAGAAGATATCTAGCTGCCTTGAATAAATTCGTCAACACAGGACAGATTAGCAACTTGTTAAAACACAGACATGCATGTTCATCATATACACGAATTTCTGAAATAAGAACTCAATTTCAACCTCAAAAACCCTCTCCCATGGCTTCAATTCAGAGCAAACTAGATGCAGAACAAGAACCCTAGCATGAGAAACATGAATTCAACAATTAAAAGATGAAACTCACCAAAATAAACCTCAATTCAAGGTTCTCTAGATTTTTCCCTTATGTTCTCTTCTTCCTTCTTCTTGCCGTTCCTCCCTCTCTCTCTCTCTCTCTCTCTCTCTCTCTCTACGTGTATCAACGAGGGAAAGAAACAGAACACGTACTCAGTTTGATAGTCTCTAAGGAAAATTATTGTGTGCCAACAAAACCACAAGCTATCATGTTCCAACTAACAAATCACACACAAGCCCTTACGCTTCTAATGTATGCAATTTAACCCCGTGACGCATAATTTAATTAAATACGTGAATTAAAATATCAAATATCCGAGACGGGTGCGACAACTCTCCCCCCCTTAGAAGATTTCGCCCCGAAATAAGATTTACCTTACGAAAACAAATGTGGATACTTTTGTTTCATTGATTCCTCACCCTCCCATGTAGCCTCCTCAACCTTGTGATTCCGCCACAAAACTTTCACATAAGGTATCACTTTAGTGCGTAACACTTGCTCTTTCCGATCTAAAATCTCAACAGGTGTCTCCTCATAGGACAAATCCTCGCAAAGTTCCAACGGTTCTGAACTCAGAATATGCGATGGATCCCCCACGAACTTTCGAAGCATAGAGACATGGAAAACGTCGTGTAGTCGAGTCAATTCAACTGGCAATGCCAAACGATAAGCTGTAACTCCCACTCTCTCAATAATTTCGTATGGTCCAATGTATCGAGGTGCCAACTTACCTTTCTTTTGAAAACGTATAACCCCTTTCCACGGTGCAACACGAATAAAAACAAAATCGCCAACCGCAAACTCCAACTCACGTCTTCGCTTATCTGCATAGCTCTTTTGTCGACTCTGTGCCATTTTCAGACGTTCTCTAACCAATTTTACCCTATCAATTGTTTGCTGTATTAGCTCCGGAACCAACGTTGGATCCTCGGCAGCTTGTTGTTCCAACTCTCGAGCCAACATACTTCTTTCACCCACATCCTCCCAACAAATCGGTGTTCTACATTTTCTGCCATATAACGCCTCATACGGTGGCATTCCGATACTACTTTGATAACTATTGTTATAAGCAAACTCTGCCAACGATAGATTCTCGTCCCACCCGCCACCAAAATCTAGAACACTAGCTCTCAACATATCCTCTAATATTTGTATAGTCCGCTCCGACTGACCATCTGTCTGTGGATGAAAAGCGGTACTGAACTTCAAAGAGGTTCCCATAGCCCGCTGCAAACTATTCCAGAATCTAGAAGTGAACTTCGGATCCCTGTCACTGACGATAGACATAGGCGCCCCATGCAATCTGACTATTTCATCAACATACAGTTTTGCATATTTATCCGTAGTGTACGTAGTCTTAACTGGTAAAAAGTGAGCCGATTTTGTCAATCGATCAACAATAACCCAAACAGAGTCGTATCCTCCTTTTGACCGCGGCAAACCTATTACAAAATCCATCGTCAAATGATCCCATTTCCACTCCGGTATAGGTAGATTCTGCAATAAACCCGCCGGTCTCTGGTGTTCAGCCTTCACTCGTTGACAAGTTTCACAACCAGCCACGTACTCCGCAATTTCCCTTTTCATACCACTCCACCAAAAATATTCTCTCAAATCACGATACAACTTAGTGCTTCCCGGATGCATAGCATATGCAGAACAATGGGCTTCATCTAGAATTTCCTTCTTTAAAACCATGTCATTTGGCAAACACATTCTCTTACCAAACATAATCATACCATCATCCCAAATACTGAACTCAGGCATTTTCCCTTCCACTACACGCCGTCTGAACTCTTGAGAATCAGGATCCTGCCACTGCCCATCTCTGATCCGATCTATAAACAAAGGTCGAACGCTGAAACGTGCCAACAAAGCTCCATTGCTCTCCAATAAAAACTCTACTCCCATTTGTTTCAATTCAGTTAAAACTGAAACTCTCGAACATTGTATACATGCCAACCTTCCCACCGTCTTTCGACTTAAAGCATCAGCGACCACATTTGCCTTACCCGGATGATAATGAATAGAACAGTCATAATCCTTTATCAACTCCATCCATCGCCGTTGCCTCAAATTCAATTCCTTCTGCGTGAATAAATATTGTAGACTCTGATGATCACTGTAGATCTTACACGATACTCCATACAAGTAATGCCTCCATAATTTAAGAGCGAAAACCACAGCCGCTAACTCCAAATCATGAGTAGGATAATTGTGCTCGTGAGTTTTCAACTGTCTCGACGCATAGGCAATAACCTTACCCCGCTGCATCAAAACACAACCCAAACCCTGTAATGAAGCGTCGGTGTAGACTACCAAGTCCTCTGTGCCATCCGGAATCGTTAAAACAGGTGCTGATACTAACCGTTTCTTCAACTCAAGGAAACTGCCCTCACACTCATCAGACCACAAAAACTTGACATCCTTTCTCGTCAACTTTGTCATTGGCAAAGCAATGGCAGAAAAGCCCTGAATAAACTTTCGATAATAGCCCGCCAAGCCAAGGAAACTTCGAATCTCTGAAACATTTTTAGGACTTTCCCAATTCACCACCGCCTCAATCTTCTTAGGATCCACACAAACTCCATCAGAAGAGATCACGTGCCCTAAGAATTCCACACGATCCAACCAGAATGCACATTTACTAAGCTTCCCGAACAAATGCTTGTCGCGTAGAACTTGAAGCACAATACGCAAATGATCTTTATGTTCCTCCTTAGTGTGAGAATAGACCAGAATATCATCGATAAACACGATAACAAAAGCATCCAAGAATGGTCGAAATACTCGATTCATTAAATCCATGAAAACCGCTGGAGCGTTGGTCAAACCAAACGGCATAACCAAGAACTCATAATGACCATACCTTGTACGAAAAGCCGTTGTCGATACATCACAATCCCTCACCTTAATTTGATGATAACCCGATCTCAGATCAATCTTAGAGAATACCGTAGCCCCGTGCAACTGATCAAACAAGTCATCTATCCTCGGCAATGGATATTGGTTCCGAACTGTCACCTTATTCAACTGCCGATAATCGATACACATTCGCAAAGTGCCTTCCTTCTTTTTAACAAATAAAACCGGTGCTCGCCACGGCGATACACTAGGTTGAATGAAACCCCGATCAAGCAACTCTTTCAACTGAACTTTTAACTCAAGCAATTCAGCTGGCGCCATACGATATGGAGTAATAGAAATCGGATTAGTACCTGGCAATAACTCGATAGTGAACTCAACTTCACGATCTGGTACGATACCTGGCAACTCATCTGGAAATACATCCGCGAATTCATTCACAATCAATATCTCTTCAAGCTGAGGTGCTTCCTTTTCAGTGTCAACAACATAAGCAATAAACCCCTCACATCCTTTACTCAACAAAGCTTTAGCTTTAAGTGTTGAAATAAGACATGTAGAACTTATCACAGAATCCCCACAAAATTTGACCTCATCACTGTTTGGTAAATGAAACATAACTTCCTTGCAAAAACAGTCCATAACAGCATGATACTCCGACAAGAAATCCATACCCAGAATAATATCAAAATCGGTCATATCTAATGGTAGCAAATCCACCAACAACTTCTTTCCCCCAACGACCAACTCACACCCCGAAAAACCCACATTTATAACAACTACATCACCCACCGGTGTAGAAATAGCTAAAGCAATATTTAACACTCTAGCAGGCTTGTCTAAATATTTAGTAAAGACATTTGACACAAAAGAGTGTGTAGACCCAGGGTCTAACAACACACGTGCATAAGTACCAGAAAAAACCAAAGTACCTATCACTACTCCTGGTGAAGACTGAGCCCCTTGCCGTGTGATTGCAAACACTCTACCCGGCGCTGTAGACCCGCTAGCTCCTTTTCCTCTGCCTCCCTGAACACTACCCACAGATGATGCCGCCGGTGCTTGCTTCTGAGGGCATTGCGCTGCCATGTGCCCAGCCTCTCCACACGCAAAACACCTAAAATTCTTGACCCCGCTCGTACACTCCCTCAGCAAGTGCTCTGTGGACCCGCAATTAAAACATTGACGTGTCCCTGTCATTGTTGAACCACCCGCAATTTGCTTGCCAGTCCCTTGACCCGATTTCCCTTTCCACCCTCCTGATGAACCACCCTGAGATTTACCAAAATTTTGATTTCTAAAGCCCTGTGATTTTTGTTGACCGCTTTTATCACTGCCACCTCCAGACTTTCCAAATGTTGTTCCCTCAATTTTATTCTTCTTATTAGACTGTTGACTGTCCTTATAGTCTTGAATATCATTTCCTACTTTTCTAGCCATCTCTACCAAAGCAGCGTAATCCTCTGTCTCGTAAGTTATCAACTTGGTTGTTACCTTTGAAGAAAGTCCCAACCGAAACCGATCACACTTCTTAACTTCTGTGTCAACCATATATGGAGCATATTCTGATAGCTCTGCAAATCTCGCCTCGTATTCTGGAACAGTCATATCACCCTGTAACAGATGAGAAAAAGCCGCCTCTTGTCTAGACCGGTAACTCTGTGGACAATATTGGTCATTGAACCCTTTCACAAAGCGCTCCCACGTCACCACCCGTTGAACCACCGGTGTCACACCTGGTAATGGTGCAGTCAACTGCCTTTGCAAAGCTTCCCACCAATTTCGTGCCGTACCCTTTAAATTGAATGTTGCTAATGTCACCTTCTGGGCGTCAGTCACACCCATGGCATCAAACACCCTTACCACAGCCTTCAACCACTCCTTTGCTTCCCCGGGACTCACAGACCCCCCGAACTCTGTCGTGAACAACTTCCTAAACCGCTCCAATAAGCCAGTACCTGTTCCACGCTCTGCTGCCTGTGCGGTCTGCAATTGCATTAAGGTTGCTTGTTGTTCTGTATATTGAGCCATAGCTGCCAAAATTCTTTCTGTGTCCCCCACAACTGGTGCTTGCACAGGAACTTGTGGTTGCTCCACCTCATCCCCACTAGTAGCAACATCCTCAGCGTGAACCGTGTGCACCGAAGCCATGTCCAAATATCTGTTTAAACAACTTAAACAACCAATTGCAAACACAATTTTTAAAACATATCCCACACGTTAGTCATTAGCTAACTCTAAACCATAACACAAAACTCCTCAGGTCCACTACCAAACCCCAAACGACTCTCAATTCAGAGACTAGAACGTACTAGCGCTCTGATACCAAACTGTCACGCCCCGCCCCGCAAAACGACACCCATTGTGGGCCCGAGTCGGTGCGGCCACGTGGCATTCCCAATTGCCAACCAAACAATCATTTAACAACACATAATAATTCAGAATAAACCAGCGGAAGACTTAATATTAATATTAACAACAGAGTCGACGTTATCCGATAACTTTACATGCTTGACAAACTAAAGTACAAAACATCCTTTACAAAACGAGTCGGTTATATATACAACACTACTCACTACCACCGACACAATCAACATCCTCAAAAGCCAACCCCAAAACGCCGACTGGTAGTGGACCAACCTACGAACCCTTGCTATCTGGCAATCCAAAGAAAAAACCAGGAGTGTGTGAGATATAGAATAAATCCAATAAAATTCAACATGAACAACTAACAGAAACAACCACAATTTATATTCAAAACACATGCAGTGACACGTCTGCCACATCCCATGTACCCAAGGTATTGTGTCCCGCACACCAAGCTCCCGTTCACTGTAAATAGAACAGCACGGCCCACGACAAGGTGTGACTCACTCCACAAACCTTATATGGGTACAATCAACACACAACAATCATGCACACTAGTAACTAAACCAACCATGGCATGATACACAACCAACATGTTAACATCTTATTGAAGATATAAGATATCAAACACACTCACCTGTGAGTCGACCGAAGTATGCCAACTTACGGTTTTGGCACCTCCCGATTACTCAGCTCGTTACCTAGCCACACGCTTAATCGTATTAGTAATGTGTTCAACGAATGATCAACACAAGAATAACAAGCTAATAACAAACTAGACAATAGCCAAAGAATAACACACATGAAGTTCAACACAAAACAAAACTCCCAAATGAACAAGATATCCTACAACCAGCCTGTTTTTAAATGACTGTAGCATTTTATAGGATCATAGTTGGGTCATAAAACCACCACCACTAGAAAGTAGACTTTCAGTACACCAATATCGATATAAAGTTTGTCCCAAATAGATTTCAAATGACAAAGTTACGACTGTCCAAAGATGCAAACTTAGGAACACAAATCTGCAGTTTCTGCAGAACAGCCTGTGATCGAATGCTCACTAAAAATCACATACTCAATCTTTTCCATTAATTCTAACACCAAAACATCACCAATTGATCAATGCTTAAGACTCAAGAGAACCCATAGCCAACAAGTACACTTAACTATGACAGAATTGATGAATAGCATAGCTCTAAACCTGCCCAGATTTCCAGATTTGACAAACCAATAACTTCAGAACAGAAACTGATTTTTCCTGGAAGTAACTAAGGCACAAAACTTACATATTCAGAAAGGTATGTGAATCTAGTTTCAGAATCAAGAAACGGTGCGTAAAACCGACACCCGAGCAAGAAGTTATGTCCGTTTTACCAACACGTGTCTGTGCTGTCTGCACAGACGCGAATCAGACACCAGATCAGTCCGCGAATTTTGTAGACCAAAATACTTCGAGTTATTTTCTGAAAATTTAACCCAATGCGATAGACCCACAGACGAGTCTTCAGGATTTTTTTCAAGAATTTAGAAGATATCTAGCTGCCTTGAATAAATTCGTCAACACAGGACAGATTAGCAACTTGTTAAAACACAGACATGCATGTTCATCATATACACGAATTTCTGAAATAAGAACTCAATTTCAACCTCAAAAACCCTCTCCCATGGCTTCAATTCAGAGCAAACTAGATGCAGAACAAGAACCCTAGCATGAGAAACATGAATTCAACAATTAAAAGATGAAACTCACCAAAATAAACCTCAATTCAAGGTTCTCTAGATTTTTCCCTTATGTTCTCTTCTTCCTTCTTCTTGCCGTTCCTCCCTCTCTCTCTCTCTCTCTCTCTCTCTCTCTCTCTCTACGTGTATCAACGAGGGAAAGAAACAGAACACGTACTCAGTTTGATAGTCTCTAAGGAAAATTATTGTGTGCCAACAAAACCACAAGCTATCATGTTCCAACTAACAAATCACACACAAGCCCTTACGCTTCTAATGTATGCAATTTAACCCCGTGACGCATAATTTAATTAAATACGTGAATTAAAATATCAAATATCCGAGACGGGTGCGACA
>BPLS01000711.1:922718-949551 GCA_019656275.1 Rhododendron kiyosumense
AATCTTTGGGTTTTCAGGAATTCAGTGCAATTCGATTTTTTCAATCGACTTCAAGCTATTCGGTTCTCCCCAAGGGAGCTTCAAGATCAAAATAACGAGGGAGATTTTTGATTTTCTTGATAAAATTTTTAAAAAATACAATTTCTAGCATCTTCAACATGTGAAGTTATTCAAAACTTATTCACTGCAACGAATTACTCCTAGCCACCAATAATTACTCTTGGCCTCATGAAATTAGTCTTGACCGCATATTTTTTAAAGCGCGGCTACTATGCACGATTCTGATGTATTTTACATGTCTCTTGGTCACATAGAATTACTCTTGGCCGCGTGGAATTACTTCTGGCCGTGGAAAAAATAATTTCAACGCACTTCGTATTTTATTTTCAACATGTAAAGTTACTGAAAACTACGTCGTTTTGAAGTGATCATAGCTCACAGAACTCATACGGGATTGCACAGAAAATCTCTACCTGTAAGATTCATCTTGGATTGATCTGAGACAATGATCTTGTACAATACATTACCGTCATTCACCATGTAAAATTTCATGTTAGTCGATTTCAGATTGGTACCTGATCTTGATGCATGTCTCTTCATATTTGTTTCTTGAAATTGGTTCGGCTACACTGAATTAAAACCATTGTTTCCCTATCACATTCGAAACGCTGCCGTATGGTGCTATCGTGATCTTCAAAAATACAAATACTACGAGGTAGCGGCGAAGCGCCATCTTCTTCCCCGGATAACCAAACACCAGAATCAACGGAGAATTAAATTTTGCTGGAAGAAACAGTTGTGGGCAAATCTTCAAAACCCAAATCTCAACTTCTTCTATTATACTTACCCCTCAGTTCTCCTTCTTTATTGCACTTAACATTATAATACAATATTTTTTTTTATATTCATGAGCAGAGAATACTCTCGATGCGTTGTGGACGGTGGAGGTCGTAGTTGTAATGTGGTTGAGGTAGATTAAAATATATAGAATATCCTCAATCATTTTTGGTGTTCTCGTTTAGAAACATTCTCAAGTTTTGTTGCGTTCTCAGTTTTACCTACATTTCGGTGGAGTGTGAATGCACTATGAACTCTTCAAAACACTTGAGTAATGAAGAAATACATAAGAACTACGTATTTGAGTACCGAATGAAACTTAGAACGTGTTTTAGCCGAGAGGCTCCAGCGATTTTCGTGCTAGCCTTCTTTCTACCCTTTTTCATAAACAAAATTTAAATGTCTTTGTAGTTGAATTTCACCATCGTTTAGTACCTTAATTAGTTAGGGTAATTAAGTAGATACCGTAACGTTCTTCCATGTGGGATTGGTTAGCCATTTAACATAGTCAATTTAAACTTCTACACTTCTCATTGAGTATTTTCATGCGCGCACTTTGTATGCATTATCAAGGGCAGTGTTGGGGCCGGGGCCGGGGCCGACCCTCCGAGCGTCCGAGTTTTAATGGGTGTGTACTATATAATTGGGCGGGCAATTGTTCTTATGGAGAAATTAACCGTGTACTGTACACGGTTTTGCGACTTTGTCTTGGGTTGACTTTTAGTTGTTCATAAGAGGGTTAGAGTTTACTTTGCACTCTCACTAAGATTCTGTATCATTCATTAAACATGCAAATTAAGTACTATGTTGGTGCTTAATTATTTCTTTTAGACTTCTAGGACTGGAGATTTGCCTTAATTTGTCCCCCAATTATACAGTCCCTCCCCCAAAAAATAATTTAAAAAATTACTACCTCTGTCCCAAAATATTTGTCTGGTCCATAAAATGATGACTCAAAAATAATGTATTTCTTTTAAGAAAAAATTTAAATTTTTTTCATTAATTAAAAGAACTCATCGATATCTAGTAAATTGTTAGAAAAGAATTTAGGTTTTTTTTGCAAAATTTGTATTATTTTTACATCCTCATTGTATGGACTGGACAAACATTATGGCACGGAGATTTGTTACAATCCATTGTCCCACATTGACCAAGTATGGGATTGTCCATGTGCATATAAGCTCTTGGGCACCCTCCCTTTGTAAGCCGGTTTTCGAGGGTAAGTTCTACTCTACCCAAGCGTGTGTATCATTAATATTAGAGCCAGCCGCCAGATTGAGTATGGAATTGGACGCACCTGTGCGAGTATGGGTTCGGCTTTGCAGTTTGACTCCTAGAGGGTGTGACGGCTGGATTAAAATACTAAAAAAGTATTAATGAGTGGAGCCGCCAAAAAAGAGAGAAAGGGCTACCATCGGGTCAGTGTTGATAGGGTGGGTTGCCGTGGACGTCGACTGTAGAGGGTGGTAGTATGTTATGATCCATTGTCCCACATCGGCCAAGTATGAGATTGTCCATTTACATATAAGCTCTTGGACACTCTACTCTTGTAAGCCAATTTTCATGGGTAATTTCTATACCCAAGGGTTATCATTATTCAGGGGTGACCGTCACCCTAACAGTGTTGGGCACAGCACGTAGCACCCTAACAATCTAGAGATTGATTATTCTATTATATTTGCCTTGTGACTTTCTTTAAAGACGAAATTTTAGTTAGGTATGTGATTGTTCACTGATTATACTTAAAATGTTCTATAGCTGTGGGTTACAGTTAACTTTTAACAGTTCGCTTGCCCAAACAAAAACAAAAATGCTACAAGGGCATTGGTGTGGCACACCTCAGCTATACTCCTCTCATATACTGGAGGTCCCACTAGAACAGACCCCACATGTATGTAAGAGGGGTCAGTGTGGCACTTCAGCCACACCTCTCTCATATACAAGGGATCCCACTGAAACGGGCCTCACTTGTATGTGAGAAGGGTGTGGGAGGTGTGTCAAAGGTTGAATCCTCTCTCTCTCTCAAATTAGGTGGAAAATCCACAGTTTTCACCATCTTAGGTGAAAAATGGACGGTCTGATTCTTTAAAGTTAAACTGTTCATGACCATCTTTTGTACGAATCAAAACTCAATTTTTTATATACCTATCAATGTCAGAAAAAGCTGATTTTATTTTATTTTTTTCCTTTTTGGGCATTGATATACTATCTAAGGGTCCTATATGATGAACAATTTTGATTACTGCAATGACCATACGGTGAGACCCACAATAGGTGGTAGAAATGAGAAATCATGGTTTTTCCACTTGAGGTGCAAAGCATTTAATCTCATTCAATTAACAATCGAGTAGTTTGTTTTTCATATCATCTAGTATCTCTGTAATTTTTGTAATTACATTACTCACTTGGGGAGTCAATTACTACTCCAAAAATTCATATTGTTGCTTGATTCATTATGCCTATAACGTGTATATTAAAATCATTAATTTCATTTGAACAATTAACGTCAATTATTTATTTCTCATGACAATATATCTCAACGAAAGGTCATTTGAATTCCATGCTAGCTATTGACAAATAAAGCTTAAACACTCTGCGAAGCCTCCTTAATTATTGACTCAAATTAACCAATAAATGGCCGTTAACGTTTGTTTGTCGTTCCCACCCTTCGAATTGAAGTATCTGTAGCCTCCTTAATTGATTGCTCAATGGACCGGAGCGCGAAAATAAGTCAGTCCATCAAGTTTGGGCCTATTTCGAACTCGACCGAATTTCGCCAATTTGGATAATGTGAAATTAAACACCGTTTGGGCTTCTGGAGCTTGGCTCGGTCTGACTAATCATGAAATTGGGTTTTCACGTGTTCTATATCATTTTATTAGGTAGATATATAGACACAAAATCGAGAAATTTTTTTTTATAAAAAAAAGGCACGGGGGCAGGTGACCCCACGTGCCTTGTGGTGGGTCCGCCCCTGCTACCATCAAGGTGGAGGGGTTACGGGAGTTACAGCCACACACATCAATACGTCTATTAATTGTGGTGCGTTCAGATATAACGAACCCGGTACCAGTTGCCTCGAGAGACCCTCCAAAAGTCTCAGTTTCATTCATCTGAAATTTCGTAAATTTCCAACATAATTTACTTCTTAAGTGGATGTTTGACTTTACAAGACCTATGCATTATTTTTAAAAGAAAGCCGAACGTGTTTTTGTGGCAACTTTCTTTTATTCTTAATTTTTTTTTTCTTTTTGAACATGTTTTTGTGGCAACTTGGCAGTTGTAATTAAAGTGGCTGTTGACCTTATTGAAAATAAGAACCCTTCAATTTTCGTATGGTTTATTTTCGTTCTTAGCTAGCTATTGCGATTCTTAATTAAGTGTTGTTATTGGTATGTTTTTGCTCTTGGTAACTATCCAATGTGATCTACATATGATTCAGTTGACGTTGAAACCTGTTTTTAGGCACAGACATTCACTAAAATATTAATAATATAAAAATACCAAAAAAAATGCAAAGAAAATGCACCATGAATTGATCTTCCATCATTTTTATTTTTTCTATCAACATTATTGAATCATATTCAAAGACAATTTATTTTATAGAGACCACATACAAAATGACTTTAAGACACATAAGTTTTTAAGTGTGTCACATTGATCTAACAGTAAAGATTATTCCCAGGCGGAACTCCAAGCTGGCTACAGTAGTCCGTCTAGTAAGTAACCCTAGCACTAACTGCAGCCGGGTTTCCGCAGTTGCACTCCACAGGACCATTAATGGCTCAAATCGTTGCACCAAACCCTTGGCCAGAGACCATAATTGAGTGGCAATTATTCATCCAATACCACATGGCAGTCTTAAACGAGATAACCGGATCGGTGGCCACAGCTTCCGAGTTGCTAAGTCCGTCGAATCCAATGCTGTTTCCGGCCGGACCATAATTGTAATTCCATGATAGATGGGGCCTCTCCCATAGTAGCCTTCCCCGGCTACACAAGACCACTGAGTGTTGGTGTTATCACAGTAGTTCTTGGAGAGACCATCTATCTCCTCTATGTAGCAAAAGTCTGTGCAGCGCAACATCGAAAAACTTTCTTATTTGTTTTCGTTTCCTCTCGTTGATCATCGATCTGGACAAATTGAAAAGGCTAAAATTTTAATTCGAAGTGTTCAAAAAGATTTACAAGACACAAAAATAAGTCGGTATGTCATAAAAAAAAAGAGATACGTTAAAGAAGCTGGAAGGACGCCTGACTTAGACAACGGTTATTTAATTATTGATCGCGGTTTTTGTATTTGTAAGGCACATAGGATCTCACCCGGATGGACCGGCCATACTTTTATTACCGTGATCAAAAGTGAAAGATCACAGATAAAAACCATGATGTATGTTTATTTTTGTAGTAGTGATATATATATATACAATGGCAGCCCAGACCTTCATGGCCCACCGACTGGTTCGGACCCACGGCAGCGATGGTAGATTTGCTGGTTCACAGGAGGGAGAAACAGTGCTGAAGATGGAGATGGAAAAGGATAGTTGATTTAGGGAGAGAGACTCAGAGAGGAAAATATCCGTGGGTTTGTGAAACCATGGGGTTAAGGTTTTTTTTTTTTTCAGAAAAGAGTAACCGGTTCAGTAGTTACCTGGTATTATCAATTATTTAATTAGACGGCTGAGATGAATCGGACGGTGAAAAAATGGGGTGATACTGTATCTCCAGACGTTGGGTTGGAGGGGGACACTCTAACATCTTCCAAGAAAATAATGTAGTTTGGAAATAGGGATTGAAATGAATGAATTGAGTAATTGGAGACTTTCTGGGAAGGTAGATGGATTAGGGTGATTGGGAAAAGGAAAGGGTTCCAGGATATTGGATCTAATTGTGCGTGGAATATTCATAGCAATCTGGAAAATGATTGTGTTCTCACACTAGTACAATTGGAAAAATTATCCAGTGCTTCACGCTACATCTTTTTACGTACTTAATCCTCCGTCCCAATTTGCTAGCTTGTTCAATATCGACAAGCGTGTCTTTCAAAAAATTATCTGTATCTTGCAATATACAATATTTTATATATAATTTAAAAAACTTTGTCTACTAGAGTAAATTGAGATTTATCAAACAATTAAGCATATTAATAGAAACATTACAAATTACAAACTTTTCCAAAGATCCTAAATCGTGAAAAATGACAAACAAATCAAAACAGGGAGAGTAAAAATAAGAAGCTCCCAAGATCCATTTTCACGGCCTTGAATGTTAAGCACGTTAGCCACTTGAGCCACAGCAACACTTGGTCCTAATTGCTCCACATTTATTAATTATTACTTGTTGTTCTCTTTTTAGATCCCAATTTATTCAGTAACTTTATTTGATACCTGCAAACATAAAAACAACTAAATAAGTTTAAAACTACAGTAGAATATAAAATAGGCCTAAAAATTGTGTCGTTTAAAGGTTATAGTATACACTAAAACGTGTTAATCAATTCCAAAGTTAGTAACAACGCAGTTTCACCCAAGTTGTTCGTAATCATTTTAAGTTTCTTTCTTCCCACGCTAACACTTTCGAGAGTCTTGATCGACCAAAATCTCACAGGAATGAAGAGGGAGAAATTTTTTGCTTTAGCTTCTCTTTCTGAAGAGAGTTCCTGATAAATACAAATAATCACAAGCAGCCCATTATCACCACCTCCCAAGTTATATCCCCTACAGCAACATCATCGAATTAGACACCCCATTTCTTACCATTTCCAGCCAGCCAACGTACCCGTGTTAATGGCCAAATTCGTGCATGGGGCCAATGATGACTTTAATATTTTAGGCAGGTTTTCATGAGGCCTCTTCTACGTTTGTGCTGTAGTAATTACTTAGATGTGTTGAATGTTGTACACGATTTTGAAACTAAACGTCATAGGGAGGGCTTCGGGCTTCCCAGTTAAAAATTTTGTTCCTTGCAAAAGCTTGGAGAAAATATAAGTGTACCTTATATGAAAAATAGTAGAACTTCTATCACCAAGCTGGAATTATGTGAACCAACAATATTTCAAAGACATGCAGAAACTGATACAAAGATGTTTCGGACAATTATGGTGAGGATGTTTGGACACGTTAGACGTTATTTGTGTTTCTAGACAGACTTTTGTAAGGATACCGGTACCCTTTGTGTCCTCTTTTTATCATTTGGCTCTTTTTTTGTGAATATGACATGTTTTTAGATGTCTATTCGAGGTACGCATTTTCGTTGATGTGTATCTTTTTTATTTTTGGATGGAGTTTTTTTATTGAATCGAGTTTTATGCGTTTGTGTTTGTGTATGCAAAAGTTAGGGATTGAAATTTTTTTTGTTCTTTATTTGCTGATTCAAGTTAACCATATCAATGGATATGATGGGTTATTGTTTTTCACATGGTTGAATTTGTTGGACTGACGGTTGATAAATTGCACCCAAGTTCAGTATTTATTTGAGTTTGCTGATTATTCGAGCCGTGCCTTCAGGCACGGGCATGCGCTAGTTCTTTCACAATAACCTTGAAAAATAAGTATTTATTTTCTTTAGCAAAATAGGGCCTCATCTGCCTCTCAGATCATCCTTAGCATCAGCATCAGGACAAATACCACAAATAGGTTGCTTCTCCATTAAATTCTTTTACTCCGCACCTTATTTTTGTCTTGTATGAACTTTTGTTAATTTTATGTTGAATTTTTATGAATTATTTATTCATCTCTATGAGAATAATCAAAAAAGTAAAAGTATATGAGCCAAACATGAAAAAAAAAAAAAACTGAGAACATTCAAAATTACAGAGAAAATTGTTTATTATGGATAATGTTCGTATTTTTTTGATCCGCATAGATTATGTTTGTATTTAGTGAACTTTTTAAAGTTTCTGATTTTGATTTTAATTTTAATTTTTTATAGTCTCCTAATCAAGACGAGCAAACAACTAAAACAATTTGACGCAATACTAAAAGAATTTCAGAAAAAAGAAAGTAAAATACAAAAATAAAACAAAAATTTGTTTAGGCCTAGTGTTTTTTTGCTTGACAGACGAAATTTTATTAAACTCGAAAGGAATGAATCGAGGGAAAAGACAAGAGAAACACAAAGTGCTTCACTAGAAAACTAACAAAAAAGACCAACCAAAACAAACAATATCCAACAGAAAGTTGGATGAACAACACCTCAAAGCTAGGTAGACTAAAATCTCAGTTTACAAATTCCATCCAGGTAGTCCTTAAAGTCTTCTACGTATATAACTTGAGGTCATGTTTAGGGCTAGTGTTACCTTAATAACTATTTTGTTGTGGCTCGGATGAGGGGTTTACGTTGGCAGCGGCTTGAGGCGGTGGTGGGTGTTTCCGTCCCCTCTTGACCATCGCCATCTTTGTTTCGGTGGCCGTTCGATGAGCTCTGGTTGGTCGGTGGAGGGCGCAAGCGTGCATCGCCGTGTATTTCGGCTTTGGTAGTTGCCGTTGGTGGTTGTTGTGGTTGTGGGCCTTGGACGGCGGGGGAGCGAAGGCAGCGGTGGTGTTTCTGGTGTTGTGGGCTGCTTCTATTTAGGGTTTTGGTGTTTGGATTGGGCTTTTGGGTGTCTTGGGCCTAGCCCATGTTTGGGCTGGGTTGTTTTGTTTGGGTTAGTTCCTTATCAACTTTTCATTTTCTTTTTAGGGTTTTTCCTCTTGGTTTGGATTTAGTTTGTTAGGCCTAAATCAGTTTCTTCCATGTAATTAGGAGAAGAGGGTATTAGGTGGTATGGCTGTCAAATGGGCAGGTAAGGTGTCAAATGGGCGGGTTTGGGCCAAATTGGATAAGTTATAAGTGGGATGGGTCTTTAATGAGTTATTGACTCATTTAGACTGAATTAGTTAGGAGTCCAATTACCCATACCCAACCCATTTATTTAAAATAAAACCCAGCCCGCCCATTAACCCAATTAAAATTAAAAATGACTAAAATACCTATATACACTGAAATGACCATATCACCCATTATGTGTTCTTGCCTCTGGGGCAATGAATGATCTCTTGTTAGTCACGGTTTTGAATGTATATTGTGTCGGTCGATAGTGTCAATTTTTTAGCATACTGATTCCATTATACCCCGATGTGTAGTTTTACGGTCATTATAACCAATACTCGACAGTTACGGGTGATTTTTCAGCACCCATTTAATCTTTCTAACTTATGCCTTGTTAAGTCCATTTATATTGTTACTTAGAGAATAGTAATGCTTTTTTTGTGATTGTAGATATTTAGAGGCTTGACATATTAATGGGCTATATTCAGTTCGGTTAGTGCAATGTTGGCTCACGAGCTTGTGGGTTACTACATGGTGTCGAAAGAAAGTCGATCGAATACATCAAGTGCCGATGTGTCGAAATTATCATGTGGAATTCAAGTGGAGAAGCACCCAAAAAAATTACCATGTGGTAAGGCATTACTGATTAGTCCAAGGATTCAGAGAATAGGGTTGTATTGGCGGCGAGCCCCAATTAATATATATCATTATATCCCACGGCAGCAACACTATAAAAAGGGAAACAAGGGTTTTCGTTAGAGGGAACGAATTATTCCAGGACATAACCGGCTACTAGTCCGAGAGAAGAGGACTTCGGAGTCTATGGCTGGCCAACTCTATTCTCTAGGGAGAAGATGAAGCCTCATGCCGAGTAACTTTGTATTTGCATAGATTAGGATTTTTATTTGAATCGGATTATGTGTTCTAGAACTCCTATAATATCAATGGAATGGTTTTAATTCTTTTTATCGGTTGAGTATTTGTTTCCTAGGTTTTCAAATACTGTTCACATAATAGTTTTCATTGTTCTCAATCCAAGTGACTGAGATGGGTTATACTCGTGAGACAGATCGTGCCGTTAGGCGGCTAGACCGTGCTAGTGAGACGGTTCGTGCCGTGGGATAATCCATGCCGGTTGGTGGATTGTAGAAATTTACTTGGCCACTATTGATAAGGATTGCAAGCCCTAACAATAGTGATTTGCGATTCGAGTGTTAACCCGGTCTATGTGATACACGGTTATGCGGTTGGGGTGGATTCTAAACCCTAGACCTTTGCTCCATCGTTTTCAAACCTTTTAATTAATTGCTCTAGTTTAATTAGCTGACTCAAAGCAATCTAAATCAATCAATCTTTTCCCTTCCGAATTAATTTGAAAGTTAATCGAATTTTTAGTAACTTAGCTTATCTGTCCCTGCGGATCGACATTCGGTCTTGACCACTATTCTACGGAGTAGTAATTAACTCAAAGGTTTTATAAATGTATTTTTGACACGGTACAACGCGGTCAGTGATCTATAGGCACTTTAAAGTTTTTGGTCCATTTTTGTTTTTAAAATAAGTATTTACTATCGCTGATGGTCAATCCCTGTTACGTGTAGCGCAATACTCGTATCCGTATTGTTATGTATTCCGATACTGTTATGTAGAATGCGCGAAAAAAATTGCACTCTGCTTTTTTATAATTGATTATCTGCCATCAAAAAAAAAATCTGCCATTAAATCCTCAACGATGCTACCCACACCTATAAACAGGTACATATTTTACACATATTTTTTATGGGGCCCACATGGGGTCTCACACAAATAATCCAAGTCGTTCATTAAATGTAAAACATTTTTTTAAGAGCCTTCTAAAAAAATAAGCTTAATTTCAAAATCAAGTTTCAGGTGCTTGACGATTTCCTAGTCTTAAATTAATGGGTTGCCCCAAGCGTAGGGCGGAAACCGACGTAGCACAATATCGGGTAAGTCCAGAGTCGAATCCACAGAGATGGTGAAATGTGCTGACTAAAAACTCGAGTTGTTACTAATTTAACGGGCTCTTAGGTAGCCACCCATTATCGGTTGTTTTAGATTAACTAAAATTTAAAGAAATAAGTTTTCTTTTCAAATAGGGTAAATTACTGTTTGCCCCTATGCGTTGGAGACACTTTACCCCCTCTAACTATTTTTTTTAACACTTAACGCCCTATAAGTAATGAAATCCTTATTCTGTTTGAGTTCTGTAACAGGGAGGCATAAAGTTACAAATTTTGCCCTTCAAGATATCACAAAGTCAAAAGGTAAGCTTCCCCACTGGCCACCACTTCTGGTCTTCAATGACTCTCTCTCTCTCTCTCTCTCTCTCTCAATATATATATATATATATATAACCCAAACATTGCTGCGATTCCACAGAGATGAAGAGAAATTAACAGTCAAAAATTCAAGAAACGAAGATCTCTGAGATTGACCCAAAAAAAAAACCGAAGATCTCAGAGGTGCAAAAGGTAATTGATGGCATGGGCTGTGGTCGAATCTCCTTCCCTAGATGTTGCTATGCTGCTGCGATTGCTGCTGAATAGAATTAGGGTGTTAGGGTTTTGATTATGCTAAATAGAATTCAGGTGTTAAGGTTAAGATTGGGGGTTTTATTGATATTGTTGTTGGGGGTTGAGGGAGCTGTGTGGAAGGCCGAGAGGCCTGAAGCGGCCGGGCGTCAATGTTGGAAGGGAAATGAGAGATGGTTGATTCTTGTCGAAGATGATGCTATTGTTGTTGATGGAATTGTTGAAAGAGGAATTGCTGCTGGTGTTGCTGCTACTGTTGTTGAGCCAAATCGAGTTTTGGGGTTGGGAAAGAAATGGCTCTTTGGCCTTTGCTGGAGATTTGTGATTTTTTTTAAAGGGCAAATTTGTAATTTTACATCTCTCCAGTACAGAAGTTAGACGGGATAAGGGTTTCATTACTTAGAGGGGGTTAAATGTTAAAAAAAATAGTTAGAGGGGGTAAAGTGTCCCCGACCCATAGGTAGAGGGGGTAAAAAGTAATTTACCCTTTCAAATAATTAAAAGGAGGTACGGTCGTAGGATTTATAGCACTCACAATTAGTCCGGATTAACCTGCTCCATTCGGTGTTCTTAAAAACATTGAACTTTAGATTAAAAAAAGATACCCCGCAAGATGCGAACTCTTATGGTCGCCATTTACCTATGCGCAGCAAAAAATGAGTTTTGGATTCTCATTTACATGGGCTCCGACAATACCCAGATTCGTCTACGGGAATTATTTTACCAATCTAAAATTGTCTTTTTCATTGTTTGAAAATATGAGCAGTGCCCGGACCGGGCACGGTGTGCTAATCACTCCGTGACAATACCTATACGACTACTCACTCATTATTAAGCGGAAAATAAAAGAAACACTAATTTAAAACATGTTTCTATTGCGCGAGATGAAAAATAAACAAGAGATCTAAATTAAACAAGAACTAACGAACAACTTTTGTAAAGAACAAAAATTAAAACAAATTACCTTAATGCGAGTAATTAAACAAAATTTGAAAACTAAACAATATTATTGAATCTCGCGGCAGCCCTGTTCTTGTTTTTACCGTCCGAAGGAAAAGTAAAATCCCATTCCTCTTTTTTTTACCGTCCGAAGGAAAAGTAAAATCCCGTTCCTCTCTTTTTACAAAAGCTGCCCAGTTTTTTTTCTTTTTCCACGGCCTGCCCAGTTGGTGCCGTTCCACTTTTTGTAAAAGTGGATTTTTGAAAAAAAAGATAAATTTTAAGGTAAAAATTATGTATTTATGTAAATAATTTTTCTACCAATATAGATCTTACTTGATAGATCTCATTAAGATCTTTTAAACGGTGCAAAAAATCATAAAATTATTTTTTATTTTCATTATATTTGAGTTTGAAATTTGAAAAAAAATGAACTTTTTAAAAAAGAAGGAAAAGTGGGACACCTTTAGCTTTTCCTTCAGACAGTAGAAACAAGAACGGGGCTACCGCGAGATTCAATATTGTTTAGTTTTCAAGTTTGTTTAATTACTCGCATTAAGGTAATTGTTTTAATTTCTGTTCTTTATAAAAGTTGTTGGTTGGTTTTTGTTTAACTTAGATTTTTTGTTTATTTTTCATCTCGCGTAATAGAAACATGTTTCTAATTAGGGTTTCTTTTATTTTCTGCTTAATAATGAGTGAGTAGTAGTATAGGTATGGTCACGGGGTGATTAGCACACCGAGGCCGGTCCGGGCACTGCTCATATTTTCAAACAATGAAAAAGACAATTTTAGATTGGTAAAATACTTCCCGTAGACAAACCTGGGCATTGTCGGAGCCCATGTGAACGGGGGAATGGAGATCCAAAACTCATTTTTCACTACGCATGGGTGCGAAGTGCTTTGAAATTTTGGGTGATTAATTTAATATTAGATAAAACCCAAGGGCCACTACGTGATTATTGCTTTCAAATCCTATGAAAGCATCTTTTTATTACCCTTTTAAATCCCGTTCCTCTTTTTTTTACCGTCCGAAGGAAAAGTAAAATCCCGTTCCTCTTTTTTTTACAAAAGCTGCCCAGCGCTTTTCTTTTTCCACGGCCTGCCCAACCTCAGTGGGGGTAAAAAGATGCTTTTATAGGAATTGAAAGCAATAATCACGTAGTGGCCCTTGAGTTTTATTTAATATTAAATTAATCATCCAAAATTTCAAAGCACTTTGCACTTTGACCCAAAACTTTTGCTAACTTCCATCTTTACCCAAAATCTTGAAAATCAAGCTCGAGCAACCTATAAACATAACAAGAAATAATAACAATCAGTTAACAAAAATAAAAGACTAATAAATATAGATTGGAGGGCCAATATATATATATATGAGTCGAGTTCAACACTCTAAATCTCTAGCTCGTTTTGTATAAGCTCGGCTCGAACCGGACTCGACTCGTTCACAAACAAACGAAGTTTGAGTTCGAATTTTTGGTTCATTTAGTGTATGAGTTCACTACAAAACTCGGCTCAACTCGGGTTGTACTATAACTGGAATTCCTAACATGAAACCGTTCAAACCGAGTCACCAGTTTCCGATTTGACCAAGAAAAGGTTCGCTTCACGTAACATGTTTATTTTTATTTTTTCATTTATGTGGTAGTTCTATTTTTTTGTTGGATAATGTTCATGACCCATTGGACATTTAATTTGACCAAATTGAAACCCAATTAAGACCTAATAATAAATTGATTAGATGGGTTTAGACCCATTCTAACACAACTAATAAATGAGTTGGGTTAGGTCTATTTTTTTAATAGGTGGGTTTGGGTTTCTTAATGAGTCTGGATTTAATTTGCCACCAATATTGGGTGATCAGGCCGGTGTACCCATATTCCTATTATTTATATACTTTGTATTATGAGTTAATGAAATTTTTTTTGTTGATAAAAAAAAAAAAACTGTTTTGTCGATAAGTCATTTAGGTAGGTAGCTAAGGTAAATGAAAAGATTTTGATGAAACTCGGTCCGGAATTAATGTTTCTCATTTAAAATGCGTGCGATCTAACCAAGCAAATTAAGCTTAATTAGCCGCCCATGCGTTGTCTTCGCCCGTGAACCAGCTGCAGATTAATTTATGCATTAATTGGTTAGGGGGAAAATGAATACACGTTTTTCTCTTTTCGATTTAATAATTGGATTCCAGTTGCATGGAAAGTATGATAAAATCAACCTTTTTTTGTAGTTTTATATGTGTTCGATTATCAGAAAAGTTGTAGGATTTACAAGTTCAACTTTCCCACTCGAAAACACTTCCTTGCAAAATAGGTCTTGCCAAAATGAACGAATTCTTATTTTCCTGCAAGATTTCTGTCAAGAGAACACACATACACAAGAAAATAAATTTCATTTTCTTTTACTTCATCTCATTTCACTTCACTTTTCTTGGGAACCAATTTTCCTCACAACATTTCCACAAATTAAACAGAGCCTACGGGAAAAAGTAAAAAAATCATCTGATGGGTTACAAGTTACAACATTTAACTGACCAATAATTCACAAAGCAAAAATAAAAAGACAAATTTTCCATAACCTTGTGGGGTAGCAGTGATAAAATGTTTCTTTAAGTGAAATGATTTTGCCACTCCTTTTTTTTGTTAACGTCACTTCCTTGTAAGTGTCTTTTTGCATCAAAAAATACACTTATAAAGGAATTGCGTTAACAAAAAAGGGAGTAACAATTATCTTTTATCAATTCAAACAAAAAAAACTCTTTCCCATACACCATCTCTTCCCTTTACCCAAATCTCAGAGTCTAATGAAAGACCCAAAACAAAATCTCTGAACAGTCAACAGAGGAAAAAGTTACCATCGTATGATACAAAGATCAATCACAGATCAAATTACGTTTCTAGCCGAAAATTAACACTAGCTAGTTCTCACCAAATTTCTTCCTGGCATGAGCAAAAAATAGTTTTTGCAGGAACAAAAAGAATTTTGGCATTATAAACTCCCATTAACTATGATGTAAATCTAACAAAACTTAAGAAAAAACGAGTGATTAAACACCACAAAATGAAGTAGAGGAAAAACTTTTACAAAGACGCGCGGATGATTAATTAGTTTCAGTTTAATTTAGTTTATCATCAGTAATTTCAAAAAGGTTTTGACCCCCCGATTCAAAACAAAGTTAACAAGGCTACAGGTTGAATATATAGTACTACTGTATATAGATCAATGGCTTTATTTTGAATTGATGATCGCTAACTGATACTCCGAGAGAGAGAGAGAGAGAGAGAGAGAGAGAGAGAGAGTTAACATCGAAGAATTAACAAGAATATATATGCATGCCCCATGATTTTGGGCTTTTCCCCTGCATTAATTGTCCGGGCATAATCACTACCAAGGGCGTAATCAGGAATTAATTTTATCTTGGGCTGACCGAAAGTATACATATATCGACCCAAAAGAAGCGAACTTGTACATAAATACGTAAATGTCCAAAAATTAAAAAAAATAAAATAAAAGAGTCCAAAAAACATACACTATTGAAGTTGTACTTTACGATATCCTTAACAAGTTCTCACTTACAGAGTTAGATTGTAATTTGTAAGAACCAACATTTTAAACCAATTCTAAGCACACCAGCCAGTGTTCTGCATTTAATAACATAAGTACAAATCTAAGCACACCAGCCAGTGTTTTGCATTTAATAACATAAATACAAATCTAAGCACACCAGCCAGTGTTCTGCATATTAAGTAAATACTATTGATCTGAAGACTCGCAAGCAAATGAGAGAGATATACTCTTAAGACTTCGCAGTGTGTAGTATATATTGGTTGTGTGGTCGAGAGGTCCTACATTTTAATTTCTAATAAGCTTAAACACAAATTAAAAAGCCCTAAACAGTAAACATAGTATCAAAAGGTCCTAATTAAAAAAACCTAATAAGCTTCCAAATCAATAAACTATTGTGCAAGTAAAACAAGTAGAGAATAAACTATAGTATCAAATACTTCCAAATCAATAAACCATTGTGCAAGTAAAACAAGTAGAGAATAAACTATAGTATCAAATACTTCCAAATCAAGTGGAGAATACGCATATGTAAGTCACAGTCAGCTGGAACTGGCAGATACTTACCGAGATTGACATAGAGTCACAGTCTCACTCTGTCACTCATACACACAGTTTGCAATGACAAGGGCGGAACTCAACTGTGAAGGGCTTCTGACTGAAGCTGTGAAGGGCTTTGTCGAGTGCGGAGTCAATCACAGTCGCAAACAGCCAATTGGAGATGAGTTCGAAAATGACGGCTCAAGGTGTGTTTTAATACTCCCTCCGTCCCAAATTGATTGTCCCGTCCGCAAAACGGAGTATTAAAAATAATGCAATTTTTTCAAGAAAAAATTCAAACTTTTTTCACAAATTAAAAATTCTCATTGATATCTAGTAAGTTGTTAAAAAACTTTTGATTTTTTCTTGCAAAAATTGTATTATTTTTAACACTCCGTTTTACGGACCGGACAATCAATTTGGGACGGAGGGAGTAATTAATACCCGCCAAGAGAGGAAAATGACGGCCAAGGATGTGTTTTGATAATTAATACCCGCCAATGACATTTTCAGCATTAACAATTGTTCTTAGCACATCCTTAGTAGGTATTAATTATCAAAACACGTCCTGGGCCGTCATTTTCGCTATAAATTTTTATTTTTATTTTTTGATTTTTGAAAGCCCACCTGGGCTACAACCCAACCCAGCCCTATGCTGGTTCCGCCCTTGAATCAATACTCCAAATTCATTTTGGATTTTGAAGGAGATTTGAGTGGAGAGAGATAAATAGAAAAATGGAAAAATATCTTTGGCCGTCATTTTCCCTACAAAAAAATGTATTGGGGAATATACGCAAGGGCTTTAAAGCTCCCAAACAAACAAGCTCGTCTCGAAGTTTTTTACCAGTCAAATCACAACATGTGTATTGTCACTTGGCCATGGTCGAAGACTCCAAGAGCAAACAATTATTTCTCCATTTATCCACACCAATAACACTATACAACTTAAAAGTTTGATAAATGTATGTATAGGAGTTAATTAAGCTTATTAACTAATTATCTATATAATATCTACGTAGGACTATTTATTTCCAGTTCAACGCTAGTGTTAAGATGATATACTCCCTCTTCCCATATTGTTTATCCATTATGAAAAAGATGTGTAATGTTTAGATCCAAAAATAAAGTACCTCGTGCATGCATAGTTTGTTAAATTAATTTCTTGATACCATATCAGAGATGTATTTGAGATCTTCAATTTAGTGTCAAGAAATGTAAAACATTGTGCACTAAATCACTTATTTTTAGCTTAAAAATTGCACATTGTGCGCTTGACTCACTGTCTATTTGCTAGGCCAATTTACAGAATAATTTCTTGTTCTCTCACCTTAAACTTTGTTGACTTTGTGTACATTTAGACCGGAAAGGATTTTCGATAAGGGGGATAAAAATTGAGAAATGCAATCCTCGAATTGTAGCTGAAATAGCCTACATTTTTTGAACACAAATTTTCCTAAACTTTTTAATTAACAATACCCCAGTGACAGTGAAATAAGGACAAAGGAAACAAATGTACACATAAAAATGAATAACAAACAATCTGTTTTTGAAATTATTGGTTTTTTTTTTTGAATTTTTTTGTCGTTGGTTTGAACTTTGAGTACTACTCCCTCCGTCCCAAAAAAAGATGTCCAATATCACCATCTACACCGCTCAAAAAAAATTATTTATATTTTTTAATGTGCAATATTTTCTAATGGTAGAAATGTTATTTTGAGAGGTGTGAATAATGATTTTGAACATTCTTCTTGGGACGGAGGTAGCATTCCTCTTCTTCTCTTTTTTTTAACATAACTGTTCCTTAGTTTCTTTCTCAGTTCTCCCGACAAGATATTCTGGCTTTATTCGTTTCTATACTTTAATTTTGTTTTAACTTTGTCTTCTAACAATTACCTTATATCTTTCTTCAATCATTACCTTATTTTTTCAATTATTACTTTCATTTCTCTCTCTACTCATTATCTCTCCCTCCAATCATTACCCTATTTCTCGCTCCACCCACTATCAAAACTAAAATACTCAAAACTCGCAAACCAACAATGCCTATAATTGAAACATTTTGTTAGTAGCTAGAGGAAATTCCAAAAATACCGTACAGAACAGAAGGTGGGGTCAGAGTCTATCTGAACTGATCATGTTACTCCTATGTGTTTTGTAAAAGTTTAAGCACTAATTAACAACTTTAATTTGAGGGGGGAAAGAAACATGAATGCATGCACTTTGTTTTCACTTCCCCCTTTTCAAGTCTTCAGCACTCAAATAATTGAAGAGCTCACATCTCGTGTAGTGATCATTGTCCTCTCGATCTCTAGCAGCCGGACCACGTGATGCATGCATGGTTAATAATTGAAGTATCTCGATCCGAAAAGAATGACTGCTGTGCCACACTTTCATGAGACCTTCTATAATCGATCTATGGACATACATTAATGACGGATATATTGTGCACCCGTAATGAGCTGATTTTTTGTAGGATTATTCAAAAAGTCATTTCAGAATGGGCCTCGTGCGAAGCTTGTCGGTGTTGTAAATTAAATTAGTAGGTTGAAAAAAAGCATGAATTTGCATGGCTCATAATTAATTAATAATATAGTACTCCAGCACGCAACTAGCTAGTACACGTTGATAGATACCTCATGAATATTATTCAAAATTAATTAAAAGCTCCTTCCATACATCGATCTCTATCTTCTACTGTATTAGCAACTACATTTGGGGCATAAACATTCACTGCAACACACTCAAAGTTGCCAAAAAGTAGCAGCCCTGTGTGTTTCTCGGTAAAATAAGCTTTAAAAATGTCCTAATTCTATATATATATATATATATATAAAATCTCCCTGAAGATCAGCCGACTACTGCTTCAGAAAACGCAAAAGCATTTCAACTCCCCGAAATTCTTTGAGACTCAGCCTGATCCAGATCGAGCATCCAATTTAGATTCTTGAATGAAGATGATGTCAAGCCTTTTTTTTTAATCAAAAATTTGTATGGGGATGGTCAAATTAAATTATAAACGTTGACCCGTGAAGAAGTTTGACTGATGGAATAACACATGGAGAGGTCGTGAGCAAGATGCGTGGCTAGTGACTACCACACAAATAAAGAATAGGTGCCACGCGGCACAAGATGGGACCTGCGAGGGATTGAAGTTAGATCTGCGAGAGCCATCGCGAGGGTCTTTTGGGTCGCCCAAGCAAGAGAGCAAAGACGTGAGAAGGGCCAACATGTACAGAGCTTATCTAGATATCTAATGTTTGCTTTGGTCATAAGGCTAGGCCGGACCACAGGGCCTTCCAAAGACTTGATTGCGGGAATTGAGGGGATCTAGTGGCTTGGTAGCTTACAAAAGGAAGAAGGACCGTCGCGAGGGGTGATGTCTCCCTCGTGACCAGAGAGTACGGAGGAAGGGACACGTGTCATGATTTTTTAGATTACTCTTGACCTGACCTAGGCCCAAGTGCCTTTAATATCAGAAAGTTGGTGAGCGCTGATTCCAAGAAAGGAGAACATTCTTCCAAAAAATAATTAATCTCATCCAATCCATCTGGGGAATCCAATCTATTCCCCGCGTAGAGTGACTAAAGGACATGCTGCCTTGCTCTTTTCTATCCCCTTACTTCTTCCTTCACCCTTCTAGATCATTTCTCTTTTCCAATCGTTTTTCCAATCGTTAACCAAATATTGCACCTCTCCAGCTCACGCACATACACAACTCTCTCTTCAAAACCTCATCCTACAATTTGCTACAAATATTTTGTTGATTCTTGACATAACTTGATGATGGATTTGTTGTATTTTAAGGAGTGACATTTATTTTGTGTAAGCTTCCCGCTTATGTCTCCACTCTCCACTGCCTACCAGCCTTGGTGTTTACGAATTAATGCGATTTACGTGAGACTTTCCAATATGGGTGCGTGGTATTGATAAGGGCCACGCCTACATGTTGCACCTTAACAAACTCAATTGGTAAAGAATAGATTCTAGGATGTGACATAGGAAATAGATTGGTGATTGGTCAGGCGCGTGCTTAGCCAACTCCCAAAGCGAAGAAGCAAACAAATAGTACTCTTCTAGATTTATTATTGTTCCAAGTACCAAAACGTGAAAGAAATGATTGGCTATCCACAGTAGTAATGTGGTAAGGGATGGTTGGTAAGGAATCATGTTGTTCTGGTTGGTAAGGAATCATCTTGTTTTCAATAATGCTTCATGACGAGTGAAGGATCTTAGGGAGTTAATTAAAATCAGAGTAGTAATGTAGGTTAAGGTGAAATTCGATATAAAAGTGCACTCCGGGAAGGATTTTAAGGGTTATTTTGACGGAATGAGTAAGGTGAAAGTGTAACTGTTTTTGTAACTGTTATTTTCAAGCAACTGTTCTAGGAAAAAGAAGATAATATGTTTTATATTAAGAATTGGTTTCGTGTATAATAAGGTGCGTACGTAAGTAACTTGCCAAAAAAAAAAAGGTAGGTACGTAGGTACGTAAGAGCTCTTTTATTTTTACATCGTTATCGTATCGTCCCCGTTAAATTTATTTCACCCATATCATATCATATGCATGAAAAGCTAGACATTTAGGACAACATCATAGTTTTACCTCATATGAGTTTTTTCCAAATTACTATAGAACTAATTACAAGTATGTAACAATCCGTGACATAGAAAAATAACAAGAATTTGATGGAATATATAAAATGTCTCTAGCCCGTAGAATATTTTTTTCTCATGAAGTATTTTTACACTCATAGGAAATCTGATCAATTGGTTATGGTTTAAGCCGCGGCATCAGTTTTGTGTGAATGTACAATTAAATACCCTAAATAAATAAATAATCTCTATCATTAGTTAACACAACATCATCTATATATACTTGCGTGCCCAAAAAAATTAACATCATTGGGTTGCAAGTATTTAGTTCACTATTGAGGCCTCGTTCTGCTAATGGAAATAAATACTTATTTTTTAAATAAGTACAAATAAATAAGTATGTATTTTTTGAATTAAATGTGATATATTGTGAGAGAAAGACCTGTTTCATAAAACGAAAAATAAGTATTAATTTGAAAAACAAGAACCTTAGTGGAATGGGGCCTGAATGTACATAAAACTCAGAGTTTCTTCGTTCACCATCAAGATCGTATTGTATAGGGCAAAATTCACTTTGACCCCCTGTGATATGAGCCATGTGCGGATACACCACATATGATTTAAAAGTGTGCACATAACCTCCTGTGCTTTTGAAAATGTGCGAATAGACCTCATGCTGTCATGTTTTTCATTCATATTAACGGACACAACATTAAAAGACTGATATACCCTCTTCATGTCCCTTGATTCTTCTTCTTTATTAAATTTAACCACACCATCCCCTGGCCTATACCAAAATTAAAAGACTGACATACCGTTGATATTGTAAATTTTGACAAGTACTATATCTATGCCAAAATTCAAGTTAATAAAAAAATAAAAAGTTCATGGTCGAATCGATTTTGTTATGAAATTAAAATTTTAAATTTGAATTTACTAAAAATTAGATCACTGGGTTATTAATGCCTGATCGAGATGATTTTTTACAGAGATACTCTACTCTTTATTTAATACATTATGAATGACTCAGATTATATTCTAGAAGTATGTGAGATACACTTCCGTTAATATAGATGGAAAATATGACAGCATGAGGTTTATCAGCACAATTTTAAAACCACATGAGGTTATGTGTACACTTTTAAATCATAGGGGATGTATTCGCACATGGCCAAAATCACATGGGGTGAAAGTGGAATTTGCCCTATTGTATAAGTGGATTTTGTCTGTGCACTCGTTTTGCATATGACACAAAAAAAACAGCAAAAATGATACTCATACAATAATTGAAACACAACACCAAACACAACCTCTCGTATACATGTGAGCTCCACACACTATTCTGTGTGGGCCCTACATGTATATGAGATGTTGTTTAAATTATTGTGTTTGGATCGTTGTGTGAGTAACATTATTGATTAACAGTTTGTTATATATCTCATCTCATCATTACTACTATTCCACGCGATCTAGACAACACGCACATAGTATTTTACTTGTAATAATAAGAAAAGTTAAAGGGAAAGTCTACAATACACACCCCTTATTTAGGTATGTATCATATGCACCCCCAAAATGTTATGAATTATAGAGAAAATATTACGAATCGTATTGCTAAAAAGTTTCGAATCGTATAAAGGTTATAAAATACGCCAAAATGTTATGAATCATAATGAAAATGTTACGAATTGTACTGCTAAAAGGTTATGAATTCTAAAATAAAAGTTACGAAACACACTAAAATATTATGAATGAATTACAAAATAAGTGTATGTAGTACACTTTTTTAAGGGGTGTGTATTATAGTCTTTTCCAAAGTTAAATAGACTACTTATTATGATATATCATTTCAATTAAGTATGTCTGGATCGATAAGTATACGTGTTTTGGCACTGAGCTAAAAGTAGTGGCCTGAATTTATGCCTAAGAGCAAGTTTACTGGTGTATAGGTAAACTACCTTGTGAACAATTCCCAATTCTATTTTAGCTGTCAACTTTTTCTTTCACAACTACACGAACATTATCTATTTTACCTACCCATCTATTAAAATACTGTTTTTTCTTTTTCTTTTCTCTTTTCTCTTTCTACAAAAAACAGTTGAGAGAGAGAGTGAGAGAGAGAGGGAGGAAATAATAAAATATAGAGTACCTTGTGAATAGTAGTGAGGTAAAAAAAGCTAACAACTGTAGCAAAATGGATTTTGCCTTCCTTTTTACCTAATTTGTTGCAGCCTGGTTTTCTCCTTTTGGATAGGTAAAATAACTTGTTTCAAGGGTTTACCTATGCTGGTAAACTTGCCCTAAACAGAAACGAAGTGAACTGTGAGATGTGTGGACACAAAAAAGACAAATACGTGCTTAAGTCCCCTTTATTAATTATCTTCCAGTTAAATGAACAAAACAAACAGAATTGGTATAGGCAATAATATTGAAACGTGAAAGAAATGATATTCAGGTTTGTTCGTTTTCCATTTTAATTTTGTTTTGTTTTTATTTTCTAATCATTATCCTATTTTTCTCTTCAATCATTATCTTATTTCTCTAATTATTACTTTCATTTCTCTCTCTATCTCTCTCTACTTATTACTCATTTCTCCAATCATTACCTTATTTCTCTTTCCACCCATTACCAAAACTAAAATACCCAAAAATGTAAACCTAACAAAGCCAGCTAGCTTGGCCAGTGTTTTCTTGCTACAGGGATAATTGTAGGCTTATATAAAGGAATTCCCACCATGACCAACGAGCAGAGTCATAGCAAAGCAAAGCAAAAGGAATCCCATATTAATCTATCTATCTAGTGAAAATATGGAGTCAATTAGGAAAAACTTGAAGTTGGAGCTCATGGGGATTTTCCTTTTGAATGTGTTTGTGTTTTCTGTGCAGCAGACCACCATTCCTACTATTAACTGGGTTGTAAGTACTTGCATCACATTTTAACAGTATTCCTTTCTCTTCTTCTTCTTCTTCTTCTTCTTCTTCTTCTTCTTCTTCTTCTTCTTCTTAACAGTCATCATTCTAGTTTCAAAAGGAGGCGGCTTCTCTGAACTCTGAAGTTGAGAACTGGCCGGATTGCACAGGGTGCAGTCCAGGCTGTCGAGCCATATCTTACCCCATTTTGTATGTAATTTGATGATTAGACTTGTTCATGTACTAGTACTCATTGATTAATTATTTAAATTTTTTGTCAATCCAAGAACAATTTTTTTTTGAAATAGAAGGGTTCCCAGTGTGGCCAACTCAAATTTCTAAGGATCAATATGCTCTGATTCAATATCTATTGGTATCTGTTCAACTTAATGTTTTCGAAAGTTATTCTAATGAACGAGCTCTAGAACATGAATGGAATCTATCAGAATATATGATTTATTGTTATCCTCATCAAATCCTACGTACATCTTGATTTTGCTTTTGCAGCTCAACGAAACTTCATACACCCGGTTATGCAGCACGAAGAAGATCTTGACAGTAAATGGGCTGTTTCCAGGGCCTACTTTACGTGTCCACAAGGGTGATAGAATGACAGTGAATATTGAAAATCAAGGGAGATACAATGTCACCGTTCATTGGTATGGCTCAATTAATCTCCCTAGCTCTCTCATACCACAATACACAATGCATAATGCAAATGCACTCCTAGTTGCGCAATCTTATCAATTGAATATTCATACAGTTCTATAACATCTTTCTGTACATGGAATTCTTATATTTCGGAATTGTGTCCTATAATCGGCTCCCTAAGTATCATAATGACAAAAATCACAAACTCCAATGCGTTTTCTACCTTTTTTTCAAATATTTTCACACACTTCTATGCACTTTTCACACATTTCAATATACTTTTTCAATCTTTACACCAGTTCAGTGAATTGTTTTTGGCATTTTCTCCCAAAATTAGATACCCATCTAAAATAATTTGGAACATAAATCTTTGACATGGAGGCTATTGATGTCACATCCTTCTGAATGAATTTGCAGACTTTCCTGTTTACTTGGACTTTAATGCTTTAATGTTTAAAAAAACAAGAGACAAGATTGGCAATTGGGACAACCCAAAGGAGAGGGAGGGGGGAAGAAAAATTCAATGGCGTTGAACTTTTGGAGGAGAAAGACATTGAGAAAAACAAAAAGTTGATCAAAAAATACAAAAGAAAGGAGAGGGAGAGGATATTCAACGGTGGTGAACTTTTGGAGGAGAAATTATGACATTGAGAAAACCAACTCTGGTTTAAAGATGATTAAAATAAAAAACTCTGGTTCAACAACAGAATCCTTGTGTAATTAAATAAATGGAGAAAGGGGAAAACTAATTAACAGTGTAAAGTATGTTTTGATTAATTTGTGATAGGCATGGAGTGAAGCAACCACGAAATCCATGGTCGGATGGGCCAGAGTACGTGACGCAGTGCCCCATTAAACCGGGCGCTAATTTCAGTTATGATCTCATTTTCTCTTCAGAGGAAGGAACTATATGGTGGCATGCCCACAGTGATTGGTCTCGAGCCACAGTCCATGGTCCTATAATTGTGTACCCTGAAAATGGGACCTCCTATCCGTTTTCGCAGCCTGATGACGAGTTCCCCATTATTTTGGGTATGCATATTCATCTTCTCTTTCTTTATTTGCACAGAAGAAGAAAATGTTATGCGCCTTTATTTTCTTGGGTATATGTTTTTCTCTCTTTCTCACACAAATAGATAACACAGGTGGAATCAGAATGTTTGTGCAGTGACATGGTCAGCACACACGGGAGAATTATTGGTAATTTTTTGATTGTTAATAAAAAATGTATATGTATAGGGACTGAAAAAATTTAGTATCCTACAAATATTTCTCGATATCTGTAACCAAAAAAAAATGCACAATAATCTATCAAATTGAAGGAATTAATATCCTAAGAATTTTTGTGAGATAAGTTTTTGAGATAAAAATCCTGTAAGTTTGCGTATTTTTTCGTCTCTTAGTCAATTTTTTAACATTTTAATGCTCCGTACATTGAAAAAATAAAAAATAAGTAGTACAAAATGTGATAAAAATCGCTAAAGACGAAAAAGCACGGACGACGAAATAGTTAATTTTTTTTGAGAGAATATTTTGAAAATTAAAGGAGAACCAAAGGAGGTGTTCGTAATTTCAAACATTTTTGGAATTGTTTGTTACTTCTTATTTAAACAACTTGTGCCGTGTTTGGATGAATTTTTGAGAAATTTTGTAGGGTTAAGAGTGGAGAGAGAAATATGAGTAATGATTGGAAGTAGAGGTAATGATTAGAGATAGATAGAAAGAGAAATAAGAATAATGATTGGAGATAGAAGTGAGTAATAATTGAAAAGTAGAAATAATGAGTATTTTTTGAGTTGAGAATTTTTTTTTTCAAAAAATAATCCAAACAAAGCATTGAAGGCGTTGGTTAGCTAAATTGACCATACAGTTAAAATGGGGGCAAGTCTATAATTTAGGTGGGGGCCGGTGCTTTATAATTGACGTAATTTTGTCACAGTAGTTGTTTAGTGATCAAGTTGATGATATAGTAAACTAAAACTTTAATTCATGAATTACGAATTTGTTAATTATTTGTGAAAGCCTGCTGGATCGATCAAGTAACAGCTAGCTATCACTAGAGTACGACCATCGAAATTCGATCAAAAAAAGGAGTCTATACTTGTGTATTTTGTAAATTCTCATTTAAAATGAAAGGTAAGGCCAGCAAAAACCTAGTTTTGATGCCATATTAAATTTTTTTGAGGGTTCCAACTTAAACCAATTGACAATAGGTGGAGTAACCTCTAAAATATATTAACCAAGTTTTGGTGGCTTAAATGTGTGATGTGGGATCAAGTCTAACAAACCTTTTTTTTTCACATTTTCTATCTTTAGATCTTTAATTTGGTGAGAGGCTTAGTGATATACTCACTCACTTAAGTAAATGGCGGAATCTCAATAGTGTTATATATATATATATATATATATATATATATATATATATATATATATAT
>BPLS01000711.1:954120-966912 GCA_019656275.1 Rhododendron kiyosumense
CCTACTTTTAATTATTTAAATTGCATGCATATAAATCCTACCATCTCTCCCTCTCCTACTCAGTCTCTACCTTGTCTCCCTGACTATATTTTCGTCCATCTCAAAACCCAATAAATTGAGTCCTTATTGAACTCAATTTTCTCAACCTCTTTAAAAATCCTCCTATATATACCCCATTAATCCGACCTAGGGCATACCCAAATTATTTCCCACGCCTCACCAGTCCAGAAAGGAGAGTAAATTCGGAGAGAAGAAGCTTCAATCTATGGAGTTCTAGAGAGAGAAAGAAAGAGAGAGAAAAGTGGGTTTGTGATCTAGAATCAACCGAAACCCGAATTGATCATTCCAGACGCTTCCTACAATCCCTAGCATCACCAAACGTCATCCAATTCGGCCCCAAAGTTCCCCAATCGAAAAACCCGAAACTTTCTTCCCAAATATTCAAGTTTCGATTAAAAATCAATTCAATCCGATTCGAGGTAGTATAATCTCTTCCAATCCCTCCTCTAAGTATATTTAATGTTTTTAAGCATAACCCATTGTCCCCCATGGCCCCATGCATCGAAAACAGCGAGAAAAACAAAAAAATCCGAAACTGCGTTGCACCTTGCGGCCGCAACCTGCGGGCCGCAAGAACCAGTCGCCGCGTTCGCGGTGGACTGCTCCACCGCAAGGTCAAAGCAGTCCAACCTTGCGGTTTTTACTGTTTTGTTTCGAATCGACTTTTTGACATCCCGAACACCGTTTTCGACTCCCGAACTATTTTTCCTAAACTTTTCACACCTCAAAGATCATAACTTGTTAAGGTCATATTTTTTTTATCTAATTATCTATTTATTAAATTATTTATTAGTTATCGTTCAATGTTTACAAACGAAAATTAGTTGCGATCTTTCAACCAACGTTTTAACACACCAATTAATTTTTTTTAGACTCCTTGCATATCAAATACAGTAACTTGTCAAATTAAATATTTATTTTATTTAATTCACTAATTTTTATTATTTCTAAACTAACTCCGATCAAAATTACTTTACGATCGTATAAACTTTATTATTAATGCCCGGATAATTTTATTTAGACTCCTTACTATCCAAATATGAAATTATGTTAGTCTCAACATTTATTTTTATAATTAATTATTTATTGCCTATTTACTTCATTTTCGATCACTTTAATTAACGTTTTTCAAGTAAATTAATTCTTCGACCTTCCGAACCCAACCTTTGACATTCAAACATATTACATAAGACCTTTAAGACTCTTATTAAGGTCATGATAAATTTTCTAATATTTTACCTAATTTAATTAGTTTTAATCAATCTAATTTCTTAAATAAAATTTATACAAACCTAGATATATTCTTTTTATAAAAACTTTTATTAGATAAAAGTTTCTTACATTATTATTAACTTATTGGTCATACAAGATTAAGGGCAACGGCCCACTCATAAAAAGTTACATGATTTCTACGCTTATTATTTATTTCAATTATCATTGTGATTATTTGTATACTGCTCCAATTTGTGATTGATATGTTAGATTGGAACTTAAAGACAAGGGGTGGTTTGCAAATAGAGTTCACTTAGACAGTGCTAAGAAATGGATAAATTAGGAAGTTTATTTTTAGATCTGCCTGCAGGTAGGATGTTGAGATGCGATGAGTTGGATGTGTTGAGTTGAAACTGGCAAAGTAAGCCCAGTAATGAATTGAAACTGGCGGGAGTCCAGTGATAATATAAAACCTGGCAAAGTAAGCCCAGTGATGTTTTCTGATGATATAAAACCTGGCAAAGTAAGCCCAGTGATGTTTTGATAAAACCTGACGGTGAGTCAGTGATGTTTTACGATGATAAAACCTGATGGTTGGTCAGTGATGTTTTCTGATGATAAAACCTGGCAAAGTAAGCCCAGTGATGTTTTGATAAAACCTGACGGTGAGTCAGTGATGTTTTTCGATAATAAAACCTGACGGTTGGTCAGTGATGTTTTCTGATGATAAAACCTGACAAAGTAAGTCCAGTGATGTTTTAATAAAACCTGGCGGATATGGCCAGAGATATTTTCCGATGATAAAACCTGGTAGAGGTCCAGTGATATTTTGTGACAGTAAAACCTGGCGGTGGTCCAGTGATACTTTCTGATGATAAAACCTGGCGGATTGCCCAGTGATGTTTATGCCTATAAAACCTGATGGTTGGTCAGCGACGTTTTGCGATGATAAAACCTGATGGTTGGTCAGTGATGTTTTCTGATGATAAAACCTGGCAAAGTAAGCCCAGTGATGTTTTGATAAAACCTGGCAGGTGGTCCAGTGATATTTTGTGATGATAGAATTGGTGAGAGCCTCGTGGTGATTTTGATGTCATGATTAAGATGGGCAAACCCTAGTTATGGTCTGAGCATGACTAGATGTTCCTTGTTATTAGACTACCGATCGATAATGAATAGATTTATGAGTATTTTACCTTCTTGCATTGATGATATATCGTTACCTGCTTGCTGTAATGTAAGGAGGGGTGATTGGGTTGGATTATATTTCGGGGTGAACTTTTTCACTCAGGCACGGATTGTCTGGCATCTGTGTCAGATTTTGCAGAAAATCAGTGGAAGACTCAGGACCCTGAATGAGGGCGATACTACCTAGAGACGAATCCAGAGATGGAGACTGAGCCAGAATACGCTTGGAATCCGTATCGATCCTAGAAGACAGCTTTGTTATTTTGTCTAGATTATTACCACGAAGACTATTTTCAGTATTCCTTTAATAGTTTGTAATAGGCGAATCTTTAGGAAGAATTATCCAGTTTGGATTTCGAATTTAAATTACTATATTTTTGGAAATCAATATTTAATACCTCCGATTTTATTTCCGAAAATCGGGGCGTTACATGTTTTAGCCCCTTTTGATTATCACTTGTTTTTGTGATATTTGCTTTGTGATTTGGCCTTAGTGAGAAATCACTGGCATTTGTCATAATTAAGACCTCAAGGGGCGGATCAGGGTCGCGACAGTACCAATTAATTGTTGTACGCGCGTGTACTAGAAAACGATAGCTATTTTTGCGACTTTAATTACTAATTATTAGATGCATTTTTTTGTAATTTGGTTATGGCAAGGTGCATGCATGTGAAAGCATGAGTTATACTACTACTATATACTATGTTTCCTTTCCGGTTAAAAATACGATTTTATTTGTAACGCATTTTTGTTTGTATTTTTTAGAGTTTCTCATTAATTACGACATTTTGTTATGTATTTTTCCACTCTTATAAATCGGGGGGTGTATGCGGGCCATCAAAATGTTATAAACATGTTATGGCTACTCATCTGAAGTTTAATTTGGTGGTAGCTGCAAATTATTATCAATAGGTACGAGATCATATAGATCATATAAGAACAAAACTAAAAATTATAAAAAAAGTTAAGCGGAATGGGGATGTCCCAAATTCCCCAAACTTCTCCTTCATTTGTCTCACTCTATCTCAATTAGCTCTGCCGAATAAAATGGCACACAAATTTGATCCCCAAAATGTGCAATAACCAGTTCAACAAAAACAAACAGTTACAATAACCAAGATGAAGTCTTATAAGCATTACTCTCATATATAACAAACCATTCGAACTCCATGGCCCAAAGGTGGGTTTTGGCGGGATAAATCAGTAGAGTAATGTGTTTTTTTTCCAAAATGTATACCGGTTTCCTTCCAAATGGCCAGATGTAGGCCATTTCAGCATTTTCGTCTGTTTTTTGATAGAAAGTTAACGGCGGGTGAAAATTTGATGGGTTTAAATAGATCAGGTGTTTTTTTGATAATATTAAAAGGTCAAATGTCTATGTGTGATTTGTGTGAAAGATCGGGTGCTATTTTGAAATTTTCCCATATATATATATATGGGAGTGTTCGATTCCCACTGGAAGCAAATAATGATTCAAGTGGGAGGTCATGGCGATAGATTGTTGTGCTAGTTTCCTTCAAGGATTAGTCGTGATGCGCGTAAGCTGACCAGATATCATTAAAAAAAAAAAGTGTTTGGGGTTAAATTATATGGTCCTAGATCGCCCGGTTGTACTTCAAAAATTTTAGCTATATATGTATATTTCAAAGAAACGCGGACTGGGTGTAAAACCCCTATCCAGAACAACTAGCATCTGCTTGGCCAATTATACCATTGAAACACGCCTCTGTGACGATGTCGGAAATCGAAACGTCAGTGGGGGCCGGTAGGACCGGTAGGTCCTGCAGTACTACATGGACCTGCTTGGCACCCTGCGCCACAATAGTCATCACCAGTGCCACAATAACCGTATTGGCTACAACACATGTCGGTGGCACAGCCACAGCTTTGCCCGGATACAAGCTCCGGCGAGGCGGCTCCAACAAGGATGCAGGCCAGGAGGACTAGGAAGAGGTAATTGTGTATTGTAGCAGACATTTTTGAGAGAGGAGGGAGCTTGTGTGAAGAGATATATAACTAATATAAGTGGGAGAGGGGTATTATATAGCGAGTTCAATCATTAGGCTTTAGCTTGGATGAGCATGTCATGCATGCAATTCTTCTCCTAGAGAGAAATCCTGTTCACACTTTTGGCTTTGGTTTTGGCTTTGGTTTGTACATGAGGGGATCAGAGTTTAATTTAATTCACTCCCAAAAAGACTATTATGTCTTGCACGAAACCCAAAGACTTTGGAATCAATTGAGATAGCTACGTGAGTTTCCTTTTACAATAAAAAGTAGTAAACATGGGAATTTCCGACCCGACACGAAGTTAACGGGTTAACGGAGTTGGCTATTTCTGACATGAAAAACAAATATGACACAACACGTACGATAACCTAAAAACTAAACGAGTCGGGTTAGGATTGAAAAATTCTGATACGAGCACGAGATGACACGATACGATATCCACCCCTAAAAAATAGTCGTTGAGCGCTTGCTGCCAGGCCCGTTGGCTTTAGTAATCCATCTACATGTTTGATTGGCCGTAATACTACAAAGGAAGGAAAATGTGATTGCATAAAATGCAAAACTACTATGGGTACGGATTGAAGGGTACCGATCGTGTACAATATCAGTACAAGTTACTCTATCAATAAAATTAAGAAACCTACAAAAAAAAAAATATGGGAAACAAGTTACTCGATTTTGTTGGAGCAAAGCATCATGGCAGATTTTTGGTCTTGTTCTGGGTCGATTCTTTTTCCCCTTTTATGTTGGAGCAAAGCATCATGGCAATTTTTTGGTGGTTTTTTTTTTTCCGTTTCTGTCATTTGTTTGTTAGGGAATATTCATCTGGTACTTGGGAAAAAACTACTGATGAACCGAATGCAAGGCTAAATTCGGCTCATTTGAGTTTAACGAGCCGATCCGAGTCCAAGCTTTGAAAATTTTTAACAAACCAAACTTGAGCTGAATTGTTACCCGAATCGAGCTCAAGCCGGACTTTTTTTTTTTTTTTTTGACATCAAAAAAAGAACTTCATAAATAGATAAAAGTCATTACATGAGTCATAGACAATAAATACAGCCCCAAAGACAAAAGGATACATAAACTTAAATCTAGATAGAGGAGTACAACAAGCATAAAAGATAGGCAACTTCCAAAGCAAAAAGATCCACTTGAGAAAGCTAATCTGTTGTCAAAAGGATAAGAAATGTTAACTTCAGGTTAATCCTGGAAGCGGCCGCAAATCTTGCCAAAAAGAAAGCTTGATGAACTATGATGCGCTCACATAAGATTATACTGCAAATGTAGAGTTCTTGAGCTAGAAAGCAAAAGTCAAAAAACAGAGGGGCTGCAATTGCTGAGAATTCTGTAAAGCTTCTCAACTGCTGGAAAAGATAAGAATCATTAGTGTGTATGTTTAAATGTAGCATATGGTTATCAATGGCCCAACTCACAGCTGTTATGAGAGATATGATAGAAGCACAATCCTTGTGAGAATTGGAGCTCTTGAAAGAGGAGCCTACAATCCTAGAGTTAACCATAAAGGTAAGACCCACACCCGTTTTCTTGAGCTGCAAATGGCACAGAAAATATCCAAGACAAGCATATTCTGAAAAGTAAAGGCTGCTTGTCTATCAGAGCAAAGGGATTCCTGATGGTAAGGTGTCTGTTGAGCAGGTCCTTGAGTTTGGAGAGTTTGAACATTCCCAAAACCCTTCCCAGATTCACTGGATAATCTAGCTGGTTTGAGGAGGAAAAAGGCTTGGGCTATAGATTGGTTCATTAGTTTAGCACGACTGATAACTTGCATAGGGGAAGAGGTTGAGGACTCAAAAACATACTTACTTCTGGCAAGCAAAATGCACCATAGAATAGAAGATAGCCATGAAAAGAATTTGTGAATATCCATAGACATGACATGACCTAAATTATGCAACCATCCTAGCCAAAAGGGAAGGGAGTGACTAGGGGTTTCAGAAATGCAAATCCCAAGCTCAGAACCAAACCAAATAGACCTCACAAACTCACACCGGAGAAAAAGATGGACGAGACTCTCAGAGGATTGCTTGCAAAATTGGCAAATGGATAAACCTTTCCATCCTCTATTAATTAAGAGGTCACCCATAGGTAAGCATTCATGGCTCAATTGCCATAAGAAAAACTGGATTTTATGGGGGATTGGTAAGGACCAAATGAAGTTCCATGTAAAGTTTGGACAAGAAGAGTGAATACACGAGTTAGGGGCAGAGGATGAGGAATGGAGTTTGAGGGATAAAAGAAGAGAGTATGCTGAGTTTACATTGAAGTCTCCATCTTTGGAGTGACCCTAGATGTACCAGTCATCAAACCCAAACTGAGAGAGTGGAATGGATATGATACGAGTAGAGATATCAGGAGGAAGGAGAGAAAAAATGAGATGCTGATTCCATTCTTTTTTCCCTGGGATGAAAAGTTTATCAACAGTAGCATTCCTAAGATGAAGAAAAGAATTGAGAGGTGTGTCATCAGAAAGACAGGAGTTCAGTTTAACAGGAAGAGGAGATGGGAGCGAAAAGTCATTTTAAATAGAAATTTTATCCCCAGTACCAACCTGCCATCTAATACCCTTGACAAGTACATCTCTACCTAGAAAAATGCTCTTCCAGGCCCAAGAACTTGAAGATGTTGGTTTGACTTCTAGGAAAGGTATGGAGTGATAGAATTTTGAGATGAAAAAAGACGAGAAAAGACAGTTGGGATTTTCCGGAATTCTCCATCCCTACTTGGCTAGAAGGGCTTGGTTAAAAAGTTTTTAAGTCCTTAATACCCAAACCCCCCTTAACATTGTATAACATAGAGAATCTTAGTTCTTCCAATGGAATGATTTCTTGTTAGCGTCACCAGACCAAAGGAAATTAGAAAAAATGGAGGAGAGTTTCCTAGTGACGTAGGATAGGAATTTGAGACAAGACATGTGATAGACAAGCAAGGAAGTAAGAATGTGTTTAATAAGGGAGAGCCTCCCAGCTTTATTAAGAAGTAATGAAACCCAGCCTTAACATCTGTCATCAATGTTAGAAATGATATCCTGGAAAATCTCTCTCCTTTTAGTGACTAAATCCAAGTTTATCCCAAGATACTTCCCAAAGTAAGGAGAAATGAGAATGTTGAGGGCAGAGGATATGAAGGGATAAAGGGATGGAGGAGAGTTTGGGCTGATGAATATGCATGATTTGTGGAAGTTAACAACTTGGCCTGAGAGTTGACAATAAGTTTCGAGGATAGAATGGATAGAAGAGACACTAGACTCAGAAACTTTGAGAAAAAGGAGACTATCATCAGCAAACAAGAAGTGAGTGATTGAGGGACCAAGTTGTGAAACTTTTATCCCTTCAATGAAACCCTAAACTTATCATTGAAGATAAGATATCAACACATAGGACAAAGAGATAGGGGGATAAAGGGTCCCCTTGACGTAGGCCTTGTGTAGGATAAAAAAATGAAGTGTAAGACCCATTAACAATGACAGAATATGAGACAGTAGAGACACATTGCATGATTAAATTGACCCATTTTTGTGGGAAACCATAGCGATGCAGAACTTGCTCCAAAAAATCCCATCGGATGTGGTCAAAAGCCTTACTCATATCCAATTTGATAGAAGCATAGCAATCAGAGCCCTTCTTTTTATTTCTAGCAATCAGTTGTCTTTCTAATTTTTTTTTTTTTTTATCTTGCTTTACTTGGATGGTGCCCCACTTATGAGTTATGATTACTTGATGTTATACTTCAATGCTATGGTACTCGTCTTAGTTTTAGCATGCCTTAGTTCTGCTGTTCGTTTTGGAGTGAGTGGAAAGTAACTCTAGGGAAGAATTCTGCAGATGCCAGTGAATGGCGTAACAAGTAATTACGGAGGAGAACTAGAGGGTCAAAATTTCATGAAAGCTCAAATGACTGCAGTCAACAATTCCAAACCATTTTCTTCAAGATTCATCCACCTCTTTTGTTGAATGGGTTAACATTTCCCCAGCTAAGGTTAATTGAGTTGGTAATTGTATTCATTTTTCCAAGCAGGTCACAAAGGATTTCCTCAACACTTAATTCTCTTTATTGACTACCCTTGTTTGTATTAGTTTCTAGTGATTTCAAGCTTAAGCACTCTAGACTTAATTTTACTTTGGCATTATTGTTTTTTTGCTTGAGAAGTACGATGATGTAGCATCATACTGACATTATCGATGCATTATGATTTATATGATCGTAAAAGTACGTAGGAATCTGAATATCTTAGTTATGTACTTATGCCTGCTTTGATAATTGTTGTGGAAGACAATTCGAGGAAAGTATCACCAATTCCGCTTAGAAAAGATATCTTCTATGCGTTTAAGTAGGTAGTTGGTTTGTCATTGTTTTAAAGGGAAAGCGTCCCGTGATCAATAGGTTATACTTGGAAGCAGGTATTCAGTACATGAACAAAACTGTATTCTTGTGCCATCTCATGAGGACATGATATTGGTGGTATCAAGAAGCTGAAACTGTGAGAAATTGAATTTGCTACTTTCTTAAATTTATTTTCAGAAAAGATTTCTACTTTTTCTGTGATGGAAGTGTGAAATCTGCATTTTAGTGCAGGTTTTGGCCAGAAAAGCTGGACACAATCAAGAATTCAGCTTCTTGATAGACTGGATCATTGGTTGTTAATAATTTTTGTAGTCGAGGTCAGAGGTAGGGCTATCATTTGTCCATGGGCCAGAATTTATCTTCAATCTTGGCTAGGACTTCGAAGGGACTCTCACTGTTTTATCAGTACATGGAGACCACCATTCATGTGAACAGTCAATGATCATTTGAAAAGAATTGCATTCAAATGCCATAACGCGTCCTCGAGCCTAGATATTAAAAGAGCATCAGTTAACTAAAACAGCCGTTCACAATCTATCACCCCAGAATTTGCCAAGTTGCCTCATTTATTAGTCGAGCAAATGCCATTTAGCTATTTATCTTGACACTCTTTTACACAATCTCCTCCTCCTTCACAAGTAGTCATGACCCCACCGTACTTAGTTGTGGACTCTACTATTGCTTGTGAGAAAGTATGTACAAAACGGATGTAAACATGGACGGGTTACTACCATTTTTCTTATTAGCTCTTTGCATAATCAATTTAATGTGATAGCAAGTGACTTTTGCTAAGTTTAGCCGATTCCCACTTCTTTTTCCTCCTATAGGCGATCACCTCCCTTGCTTTACAGCGTGAAGCCTGTCCCCACATCACTAGAATATGGCTTTTCACTTTGCTGCTGCAGTACATCACAGAGTATCGACTTCTCTCTCCCTCTCCCTCTCCACCCATCACTATGAGCTTCATCTTCTTTTGTTGACTAAGAGTTTTTTATGTATGTGTGTATTAATATCTTCTCTAGATTGATGCATATTTATGCTTAATTGTGATACAACATCGAGGGAAAACCTCTCTGGTCCTAAGAAAGCAACTGAGAAGAAATGTCAAGTATTCGAAATGGATGGATTAGGTTCACTTGGATGTGCTGTTTTTCAAGACTGTAGTATTGCTGATGTAAATTTACCCGACAAATGCATGTTTGAAATGTTGTGTTGCATAAATAAGTGCATACAAATGTGTGCGTGTAGGTTTGTGTGCAGACCTGTGTAGATGTTTATGTATGCATACTGCTATAGGTTTTGGGGTGATTTGATACATGCATGTATGTAATCTCCTTCACGTTCAGACATAGGAATGGCCGGCTAGGGCAGTGGCCCTAAAATTATGATAAAGCTTCACCAGACCCCTAACAAAGTGAGACACTACTTGCTACTTCTTTCTATTACAAACCAAGAAGAGTACTATAAAAAAACAACAGTTGTTGGAATCCAAATATCTTGGCCCATCCAAAAGTTTCATAGCTTGATAAGTTTTCCCCAAGGCTAAATTTTCACTGTCTTTTTTGTTATTTTTTCTTAATCTTTATCAAGTTCGTGGCAAACTTTGTGGACTAATTGTTCGCGCGCCTTGACAAATAGGATCTACAAAGTAATCAAAAGCCCCCAATGGTTCACTCATTGGCAGTTAAATCGTATATTCTTATTGTCTAGACTTTAGCAGCCGGCAACAACTGTTTATGCCTTCAACATGAATTTGCAGCATACTACCCTTTGGACCACCATATATGTCCCGTTTATTTTGCATGACGGTTTCGAACACCATTGTGCAGCAACAATTAAAGAAACTTCCACCAACCAAAATTGGTCCGAATCTGCTCGATAATACAACCAAACCAAAGTTTGTTTCGAAACTATTTTGCAACGGTGCACACCAGTGATACTCCACCGCACCATGCCCAGATCGCCATCTGCAACTAATTGCTAATGCAACCAAATAGTTAGATCAAAACCGGAAATTGTTTTCTGGAACTCGCTTGCCGATCCGAGACCAAAAACTCTTTCTTAAGCTTGTTGGGAAAAATTCGGCAATCACATAATATTCCAAAGAACAATTTCATTATCAATGATACAATTACAAGATTGAATCGAATTACAAAATACAAAAACAGTGGACAGAGTATAAGAACGAGATACAAATTGAATTTTAAGAATATCAAACCGAGTCCTGTGTTATACCACAATCTCCTTAAGAAATATTCGCTGCCTACCAATGGTGTTGTAGGTTACGTCAGCATCTTCCTCCCAGAGTAGGCTCGGCTAAACCGCAAGCCGTCGGAACACCACTATCGACCGCCTTCGCGAACTGAACGACCGTCTGCCTCTCTCTCTCAAAGAACGTACGGTTATCAAAGTATATCTGGACTATTGTGAACTTCTGGTTCTCTCCAAAAAACAATATCCTCTTATAGAGTGAAGGAGATATTTGTAACTCCAGGAGATATAATGTGAGTATAAATTCTGCAATCAAGATGGAGGAGTAATGTTGCCATCAAGGTGGAGGGGTTACGGGAGTTACAGCCACACACATCAATACGTCTATTGATTGTAGTGCATCCAGATACAACGAACTCGATACTGGTTGCCTCCGGAGACCCTCCAAAAGTCCTGGTTTCATTCATCCGAAATTCCATAAATTTCCAACATAATTTACTTCTTAAGTGGTTGTTTGACTTTACAAGACCTATGCATTATTTTTACAAGAAAGCCGAACGTGTTTTTGTGGCAACTTTCTTTTTATCTTAATTTTTTTTCGTTTTGAACATGTTTTTGTGTCAACTTGGCAGTTGTAATTAAAGTGGCGGTTGACCTTATTGAAAATAAGGACCCTTCAATTTTCGTATGGTTTATTTTCGTTCTTAGCTAACTATCCAAGGTGATCTACATATGATTCAGTTGACGTTGAAACTTGTCTTTAGGCACAGGCATTTATTAGAATATTAATAATATAAAAATACAAAAAAAAAATGCAAAGAAAATGCACCATGAATTGATCTTCCATCATTTTTATTTTTTCTATCAACAATATTGAATCATATTCAAAGACAATTTATTTTATAGAGACCACGTACAGAATGACTTTAAGACACGTAAGTTTTTAAGTGTGTCACATTGATCTAACAATAAAGATTATTCCCAGGCGCAACTCCAAGCTGGCTACAGTAGTCCGTATAGTAACCCTAGCACTGACCGCAGCCAAGTTTCCGCCGTTGCACTCCCACAGGACCGTTAATGGCTCAGATCATTGCACCAAACCCTTGGCCAGAGACCGGCCATAATTGAGCGGCAATTATTCATCAAATACCACAAGGCAGTCTTAAACGAGATAACCGGATCGGTGGCCACGGCTTCCGAGTTGCTGAGTCCGTCGAATCCAATATTGTTTCCGGCTGGACCGTAGTTGTTGTTCCATGATAGTTGGATGGGGCCTCTCCCGTAGTAACCTTCCCCGGCTACACAAGGCCACTGAGTGTTGGTGTTATCGCAGTAGTTCTTGGAGGGACCATCTATCCCCTCTATGTAGCAAAAGTCTGCGCAGCACAACATCGAAAAATTTTCTTATTTTTTTTCGTTTCCTCTCGTTGATCATCGACCGGGACAAATTGAAAAGGCTAAAATTTTAATTCGAAGTGTTCAAAAAGATTTACAAGACACAAAAATAAGTCGGTCATAAAAAAAAACGATACGTTAAAGAAGCTGGAAGGAAGCCTGACTTTAGACAACGGTTATTTAATTGTTGATCGCGGTTTTTGTATTTGTAAGGCACACAGGATCTCACCTGGATGGACCATACTTTTATTACTATTAGATGATGGATCTATTTGTATCTAGTATAATTATGTGTCTTTTATGTAGTTAGTTTAAGTATCTAGGACCGTAGTGCAATTAGTATACAGCTTGTA
>BPLS01000711.1:984132-986632 GCA_019656275.1 Rhododendron kiyosumense
TCCAAGCAGGCCAGGCCAGGCCAGGCTCGATCGAATGATTGGATCTCCTCCAGCTATTAGTTTGATGTTGATGTTGTCGTCGTCGTCTTCTTCTTTTTGGAATATATCTATCTATCAATGTGTGTATTAGAGGAACGCACTATATACAGTGGAGTACGTACCAATTAATTGCTGTACGCGCGTGTACTAGAAAACGATAGCTAGCTATTTTTGCGACTTTAATTTGGTGGTAGCTGCAAATTGTTATGTATTGTTCCACTCTTATAACTCGGTGGGTGTATGCGGGCCATCAAAATGTTACAAACATGTTATGGCTACTCATCTAAAGTTTAATTTGGTGGTAGCTGCAAATTATTATCAATGGTCATAAGCGAAATTTTACCAACTACTATAAGCTACTTCCTCCGTCACTTATTTAGAGTCTAATATTCTATTTTAAGCTGTCCATTAATAAATGTTCATTTTGTAAAGTTAGTAGGTAAAAGTTAGTGTATTGTCTATTTTTTTCATAAAAGTATATTCCATTTTAAAAAATTAGTGAGCAAAAGTGTAATAATGATGGATGAGTAGAGAAAGTGGAGGAAAAAGTTGATATGAAAGGTATAATGATAATGTATTTTTAATAAGTTGGAGTTACGAAGTAGAACACTTAAAAAGGGACGGAGGGAGAACCAGTTTTCAGCAGGATTCGGCCTCAATTATATAAATTCATAGAAAGGAGAGAGAAACAAAGCATGAATAAATTACGTTAAGTAATTCCGAAAACACAAAACTATATATCTTCTGATCAACTCATTGCTCCAACATAATTAAGGGTGTGTTTCCACTAACCTAAATAAATTTTTAAATCAATTAAAGACCATGTTTTCATGAATTCTAGGTAGGTCAACATTACATCCTCATCATACATCAACTAAAATAGTAGGAGTACAATTTAGAGGAAACAATTTTACTATTACCGTTAAATTGAAGACAAATAAAAAATATAAAAAATTCAGTGGAAAAACACCCAAGTCCTTGGGGAGCGTTCGCACCAAGTCCCCTTGGTTTCTAGTCATCGTAAGTTTTCCTCTCCCCCTTGCATTTTGAACTCCGCACAAATCATACGAGTACATATAGATATAACAGGAGTCGGGGTGGTGCAATGGCTGGGATTCGATTAAGAGCACCATTATTTGATCAGAATCCTTGGTTTGTTTTGCTTGTTAATTAATTTGTAGGCAGTCCATGTACAATAGAAAAAGATTAAGCAGACATCCATATCAACAAAATAAAATGCCACCTATCTTTTCATTTATTCTCCAAATCATATAACCATCTCAATTTTATACCCAAAAAAAGAGAGGTTCATTATAAGATCATATAGATATGTTCCTGCAACATGGCAATGTTTGATTCCCACTGGAAGCAAACAATGATTCAAGTGGGAGGCCATAGCAATGGGTTGTTGTGCTAGTTTCTTCCGAGGATTTGTCGTGGTGCGCGTAAGCTGACCGGATATCATTATAAAAAAAAAAAAAGTGTTTGGCGTTAAATTATAGGATCCTAGATCGCTCAGTTGTACTTCAAAAGTTTTAGCAAAAAATATGGAGTATATATTTTTCAAAAAAAAAATATTTTCCCAAAAAATTTTGAAAAAATTTAAAATAAAAATACAACTTCTTAAACATTTTTTTTTCAAAATAAAAAATTTACTTTTTTTTTATAAAAATAAAATAAAAATAAAGTTCAGATTCGGATTGATAACAGATTTAATCCGATCCATATTTGGATTACCGGATTCGAATTATCGGATCGACATTATCGGATTCGGATCGGATCGGATCCGGTCAACTGACAGGCCTACACCCAATACTATACTTGACACACATGTCCACACACCACGCAGTTGTATACGAATTTCGAAATATCTCATGAATGTAGTAAATAATAAATATCCAACATGGTATACTATTGCAGCTTTCAATCTCTCTCCCGGCCTCTTCAGGCCGACAGGGCAAGTTGAATTTGAAGCTGAAAATTCAATAAATAAATAATCCCCCGCCGTGGATGGGAGTAATTTGAAGCTGAAAATTCAAACACAATTCCACACGTACCAATCGATCACATCATTCCATGTCGTACAGCAACTTTCTTCCTATTCATCTGTTGTTTTCCTTGCAAGTATGTTTTGTGTTTATTTCCATTCATTGCTATATTGTGGGAGCCAGCCCTGTCCAATCGGCGGACTTGGGGGCTGCTGTCCCTTCCCCATACTAGCTAGATGGAACTAATTAATTAACAAACGGGATAACGTTGAAAATATAACTCTTTCTCGATCGCCCTTTCAATGAAACATTGGTGTCCCGATTATCAGCCACCCGTTTGTTTGGCTTTTAGTTTTTGCTAAAACTACTCTTCAATAAATACTATAATCCTTGTGTTATTCACATTTGTGTGTGTATATATATATATGCACTAGTGTTCAACCCGTTTTATACACGGACAAAATTAACTCGTT
>BPLS01000711.1:989132-1001341 GCA_019656275.1 Rhododendron kiyosumense
TCAATGCTTCCATTTTCAAGCCCACCTTCCCATCAAGTTTTGGGGCGAATGTAACTTAACTGCCGTTTATCTCATTAACCGCACCCCCTCAAAAAATTTAAAACATGTCTCCCCTTATGAACGCCTTTTTCGTAAAACTCCCAACTACAAATTCTTGCATGTTTTTGGATGCTTATGCTATACACAAGCATCCCGTGTCGGTCGTGATAATTTCAACCTCGCAGTGTCCCTTGTGTGTTTTTGGGATACCCTCTCCGCCACATTGGATACCGGGTTTTTAATCTCGACACGAACACATTTTTTATCTCTCGGGACGTTACTTTTTTTGAGAATATTTTCCCTTTTGATTCCCAAAGCCCCCAATATATCCCACCCCCCGCCAACCCGACACCTAGCCTAACCAACTTATACCTCGCTGAACCTTTAACCACGCATGATCTCCCTAACCCCAATACCCCTACTCTACCTAACCATGCCCAAACACCTCTCCTGATCCATCCAACCCCACCCCACCTTCCACTGAATCACAAAATTCCAGTACCTCCTCCACAAACAACACCATTCCCACCATCCCAACTCTTCGGACACACGAGGACACAACAAGTACCAACTTAGCTTTGCCATACATTGGAAGGAGCAGACACAAACATAATACATTACATTTTATACTTGAAACAAAAAGGTATATGCAGAACTTGAAACCTTACTAAACATTGGTAAAATTGCACTGAAACAGAAGTACACATGCTAATAGTTGAAAGTTTCAGAAATTAAACCTTTCTAACCTTGATAACAGTTGCAAGTTCCAAAAATTAAAAGTCAAAAGGAATTGGCAAGTGAGACTTAATACACCAGTAGAATACTCAACATTGCATGAATAAATGTATCAAGTCTGCTCTAATTTTCCTGCATTCTTCTTTTGTTATTTCACTTGTTTGCTCTTCATTTGACAAATACTTCTTGATTATCGAAAAGACGACAATAGCACAATCAACACTGCAAGAATTTAGAATTCAGTTAATTAATAAGATTGGGAACTAACATTGTGAATTAATAGTAGTTGGAGTTTTTTCAAATAAAAAGTTATAAACAATACTTTCTTTCCGTTGTTGGGGGGAGTTTTTCTGAATCTCCACTTTATCAGTAATATTTCTTTTACAGGGTTTTCTTTGGTCAATGTTGACATATGCCTCAACAACTTGCCTCAATTTTAGAAGGAAATAAATAATGTGCAGCTCTTAAAAAGTGCTTTTAAGTTAAGAGAAGAATATTTCATTAATAGGTTTTGCTTACCAAGAGTATTGTTGCACTACAATGTTCAACTTTTCCACTTCTACGTTTAAGAGAGTTGTAGAACTTCCAATATCCTTCGTCTTTATCAAGAGCAAGCAATGTCCAATGGAATCGAATGAGTATTGGAAAAAGAAGAAATCTTGCCCTTACAGATTTTCTCATTACTTTTCCAAGTATCGCCTTCACTTTGTTTTGGCCTTTGTTTTGGATCGTGTCCTATTTGCACACAAAAACAAAAACAAATTTTTTCAGTATTGGAGTATTCAATGTGTATGTGAAAAATACATGCCTTGTTCCTTTTGGTTTTTAAAAAATATTTTTCAAAAAATACCCTCTAGATTCCTCCTAAATTCTCCCTATTTTCAACATTTCTCTCTCCACTTATTACCTCTACTATTTTTCAAAAAAAATTCCAAATCTCAATCTAAACGAGGCCACAATTTTTTTAAAAAACTTTTAGTTTGTTACCAGGAAGAAGCTGCTAAAAATGAATGATTTCGGTATTGGAGTATTCAAGTCAAACTTCGGCACAACGTTAGAATGGTGTTTCATGAGCACATTTACATATGCATCTACACACTGTTTTTGATTTTTTATCAGTAAAACACGATTAAAACAGTTTACATCTACACAAAAAGAATAGCGCGTCAAGATTACATCTAGCATTGTATAGGAGAGCAAGTTCAGGCAAATAGTCTACACACAATAAGAAATGCGTCTTAACATTTTTACCCGGTTAGATATTGCATATTCAAACAACAGGTTTTGTATGTCTTCAACTTCAATGTGTAGCATGTCAGTTTCAGAACTCCATATTACAGCACTGCATATCGCAAAGTATTTTCAAAAATTAATCAAAAGTTTTGAAAGAAAAAATGTTAGGATTAAACAGAAACTGCAAGCAATACAATCCCAATGGTTACAAAAGAGAAGATCACATCATCTAAAAAAATGGTATCAATTCAAGTTGGTCATTTAACATTGTTAATTAATATTATGATACAACTTTCTGTCTTAATTAACAGTGTTAATTGCCCAGCACTCTTGCCCCTTTTCTTCAACTCTTGCCTCTAACTTGTGTCAAAGAGAATTTTAAATGTTTTCAAAGAGAAAAGGAGTTAATACTGACAATTAACAATTAATGGTGCTTAACATAATGATTAAAAACTTTTGTAATCGATTTGACTGTATTACTTGATCAGCCGGAAGTTGGTTCAATTGATCAAAATCCTTAAGTACGTCCCGAAACTCTGAAATGTTCCATTTAAATAATCTTGGAACTGCATCTGCATTTTTTTGTTGTAAAAGTTTGGTCTGTTCACAAAGCCAAAACTGCCCAACGAAATTTCATAGTTTAGCATTGAGAAATCCATAATAGCTGAAAGTTCTAAATTTTAAAACTGCATTATTCAGAATCACATAAAGGACCTTAAAAAATATATTCTAATACACTTTACAAATAGAGGGGCTCCAATAATCGAAGTACATTAGGCAAGGAAGAATAAATCATATTTGTCAACTTTTCCAATCTGAATAAAACTACAATCTAATACTTTTCTAGTCTGAATAAAAGTGCAGTCTAGTAGCAAGAGATAAAAGAAAATTATTTAGTAATGCATGTTCAGATATCACATAGCACCATCCATAATAATAATGAAATCATAAAAGATCAGCACATACCATTAAAAGCAAAGAACATTCATGCAATTCATTGAACTCTTTATAATTTTTATGAATGGACTTCATCAAATAATCTGTAATAGCTCCTGCCTAGTTGTACTGTTTTACCTTTGCTAGGTCTTCCATGTAATAAACAAATGACCAATTCACCGTTGTTCCACTTGTCGAAAAGAGTAATGTGACACAAAGGAAGAGACAGAACAATCTGACAACGTCTTCAATATCTTCTTGCTTGTTGCTACTCTTTAGTTCTTTGATCTTTTCCTTCATTGTTGTAATTGTTAACCTTGGCTTTTTGATGCGCAACCTCTTGGCTAATGCAGTGTCCTCTTTGCTGATGTTTGTTTCTACCATCTCTTCATTTCCACAGAATATTCCAAAAATCAACTTCACATAATCATCCTTGAGCTTCACTTTCTTGTCACCCAATCGAAAACTTTTTGTACGTTCATCATAGGACTTTATAACTTTCACAACAACTTCATCAAATTTTCTGCAATACTCACTTACCAACTTCTTGTTCACAATTGCTTCAATCAATAACCAAAATGATTTTTTTTTGAGGCAATCTATATGTTTAGGACTGAGTTCGGTATCTTTAATCAATCTAATCATACCCTGCAAGTTGGACCTATTTAAGCTTACTCGTTGTTGTGTGCTCTCTTTTTCAGCCACATTTATTGACTTTTTTTTCACCGGTTGTGACCGGCTTATCAATTCTTCTTCTTCGATGTTGGTTGCAAATTGTTTTTCTAATCTTACTCTAAGTTCATACTGAGTTTGTGTAGCTCCTTTTGATCTAGACTTTTCTGGGATTTTGATGGTAATGGGTGGAATTAATTTGGGCTGGTTTGCTTAAGCTTCAACTAGTGTGCCTTGCTGCGTACCCCTTCTTTGCCTCAACTTGTGCACATGTGTTTGTGTTGTTGGGGTTTTGATCACACCGGATGTATCTAAGTTCAAGTCATATTATTGTGTATCTGATGCTTCTACTGGTTTTTTACTGTTTGAATGTAGATCTCTTCTTGCCCACTCTGCATAGTTTTAAAAGGAGATTTTGTGAGAGTATAGTAAAAAGTCTACACGCTCAAATAACATCAGTGGTGAAACATAACATAACTCAGTTAAAAAAATCCATGAATTGATCCCATCCCCTGTCGAATTTCAGGTATGGGTGCATGACAGTGCTACAAATAACACAAGGTGCAAATTAATAACTCGATATATGAGACAGATTCCAAACTAAAACATCAAATTCAAGTCTGTGATACTGATAACCATTTCATAGCCATTTCTATGTCTTCCAAATCCTCTCAATTTTAAAGAAGTTTGATCACTAGTCATATGCCTTTATAAAGAAACTTACATTTCTCGACACTTAATATTTCCAATCTTACGTCTCCCATCACTTCAATTAACAGGGCCACATTGTGGAAAAAAAAATTGTGCATAGGCCATCAATGTGATCCATGCGATGAATGATAATTCCTAAAAAAAACTGCCACGACTACACAAAAACTCGAGATCATAAGAAGAGTCCTTAGGTCAAGTTACAGACTGAATGAGAATTTCTTAAGTTTGATAAGAACCCAAGATCATAGGCAAATCCATATTCTTATTGATGAGAACAAAGGAGAGAAAATCTTTTACAATTTGGAGTTCAGAGAAAATAGAACAAAATAGCATATAACTCATTTATGAATTAAACTTAATTAACACTGTTACAAACCCTCACAAGCCTATGATCTTCGCCATGTCTTATGCAAACCCCCCTAAAAATGACGACATTGCAGAAGTCTTTTGGCGAATGACAACCACTCAAAGAACTATGCAACTTGGTAAAATTACAGATAATATGTTTTGAAATACTTACTTTTGAACCGGGTCATTGTGCTTGCAATCCACCAGCGGGCTTCCCTTGATCGTGTTCTCGATCATCTTTTGTAAATCTCCCTTCTGTATTGCCTCGCCCTCCTGTATCGCCTCTCTTTTGATGCGAGATGTTTCGCTTCTAAAACGCCTTCTTTTGTGCTTGCAATCCACCAGCAGGCTTCCCTTGATCGTCTTTTCCTGATCGTTATTGTGCTCTTCTCATCTTCTCCTGATCTCATCTTTCGTATCTCTTGCTTCTGTATCTCACTTCAACTCGTTCTCTTCTGTCTCCCGCTTTTGTATCTTGCCTCAACTCGCTCTCTTCTGTGTATCTCGCCTTCTCCTGTTTTTTCATCTGTGGGGTAATTTTGTCAAGAAAATAGTTTGCAGGACCTACTGGGCTATGATCTACGGGCTAACTTTTGTGCAGGACTACTGGGCCACTGTAAATCCAAGAAGGACCGGCCAAGAAGGCTCTCTTTATATTTTGGACTTGAATAACCACTTGCTACTATTATTTTCTGGGCCCACCTAATGAACAAAGTGCAGCCCAATTTTCTTGGCCTATTAGCTTCCAAATCGGTAATGGTTTCCGACTGTCAATGGAACCACCAAGGGAAAATGACGGTTCAGGATGTGTTTTGATAATTAATATATGTCAAGGACATTTTTAGTATTAACAAATATTCTTAATTTGTTTTTGGCTGATATTAATTATCAAAACACGTCCTTAGCCGTCATTTTCCCCCAATTCAATTGAAACTATTCGATAATGGGCTTTCCCTGGACGTCAAATAAAACTCAACTTTACGCTCTTTGTGAATCAAACCCTTCAAATACCGGTAACACAAAAATAAAGCATAAATCTCCAAATAATAATATAAAAACAAACTTAGCAAAGATAAATTAAGGGGCGCGTATGTGAACATTTACGCGCCTATCAAGAAACTACCTGACTTCTTCTCTTTTAGTTCTTTATTTAATTTTTTCCCGTATTTATTAGTCTCGCGTCAAATTTTTGTGAATTATTGATTCATCTTGACCAGAAGAGTTGAAAAATTAAAATATTGTGGTTCAAACTTTAATTTTTTTATATAAAGACAAAAACTAGCCAAAAGCCAGATTTTTTGGCTTTATTAAAAATAAAAGAGTTTAGATCATAATTTTTTTTTTTATTCCTCTTGTCGAGGAGAACCAGTAATCTCCCAAAAATTGATGCAATACTAAACTAATGCGAAACAAAATTTGAATAATCACAAAAAAAAATTAAGTCAAATGGCTTATTAGCCATAACACCGTTCGTCCCAAACCACCGTATTGAAATATACGAATGGTTCTGTATATGTCAACTTCTTCAGTCCCAAAATGCCCGCACCACTACCACCACCGGTCCACCACAATGCCTTTCCCAACGTACCCTCTCTCATCGTCAACTTCGTCGACATCACCACAGCGTCAACATTTTCGTCACTTATTACAATTGTGTCAAAAAGATAAGAACAAGCAGCAGAATATAAAAATCTATATAATCAGTTTTCCTGGTATTTGATATTTCTTTTAGAAATTTTGACGTATCTGGGGTGTTCCGGATTTTCAAAAAAGTATTTTTTAAAAAAGATGGTAATTTTAAGCTTAAAAATCATGTATTTTCGTAAATAATTTTTCTACCAACATGTATCTTGTTTGAAAAATCTCATTAGATCTTTTATACGGTGCAAAAAAATTAAAAAATTATTTACCATTTATCATTTTCATTATATTTGAGTTTAAAAATTAAAAAAATAACTTTTAAAGAAAGAAGGTAAACTGGAACGCAGCCTCTTATCCATTCAGTTAGGGGTAATACACAAGCCGATGAGTTAGTTGTTCAAACTTGCTCAGAGAACTTAATGAGCTTCAAAAAAATGTTCGAGTTTGACTTATTTATAAAACGAGATGATTTTAAACGAGTTTTAATTGAGCCAACACGAGCCAATTTCTAGTAGTTGAAATTCTTTATATATCATAAGTCAAACGAGTCTAGTAGTAACTTGTTCAAGCTCGGTTTGAAAGCTTAACGAGCTTGAAAATACATAGAAGCCGGCGCACACAAGTATAGGACTAGCGTACGCCAGTCAAAGCCAGTCAAACGTCACTATTCAACTATGTGCACAAGACTTTTGCGGCCACCCCAGTACTCTGTACATTCCTCTGATGATTGTAAACGTGCAGGGGATGTTCCCCCCTCTCCTACAACCCCTTTCATGCAAATCTCATGCATTCAATGCATGGAGACTCCTCTCCTTAACCCAACCAGCCAAGCCAGCTTGGTTACCACCCCCCTCTCCTTCGTTACTCATCCTATATATACCCCCCTTGCATTTATATGTAAGGGGCTAACCCTCATTAAGACTCCAAGTCACTCCCTCTCCTCTTTTTCTTGGTTTCTTGCTTTCTCTCCCTCCATTACTTGAAAGAGTAACCAAGAAGCTTCCCTACACTCTCTTCGTCTCTCTCCATTTATCATCCATCCCTTAAAACTCAAGTTCAAAACTCCAACATTCCATCAACCATCAGGAAATTGTTTGGCATTAGGGGCTTAGGGCAATCTTTGATCCAATATAGGATTGGAAATGGTGCAGGGACTTTCTTATGGTATGACAATTGGCATCCCTTGGGGCCTTTGCATAAGAGATTCGGGGAAGAAGTGGTTTTCAATATGGGGAAATCTCCTCAAGCAAAAGTGTCCTCCATTATTTTCCAAGGAGAATGGAGATGGCCTAGAATTCGTAATAGAGTTACTCAAGAGATAATCAGGTATACCCCCAGTACTTTAAAGCCAGATAGTTTGAGGGAGGATTATGTTTTTTTTTTTGGTAACTGAGGGAGGATTATGTTGTTTGGGTCCCTCATCCTAGTGGCCATTATTCTCTTGCCTCTGCATGGGAAGCTCTCCGAATCAGAAGGCCAAACCCACCTTGGGCAGCAATTGTCTGGTCCAAACAAATGGTCCCTCGTTGGGCCTTCATTTTATGGTTGGCTGTTCAAACCAAGCTGTGTACCAAGGATAGGTTAGCTAATTGGGGGATGCAAGTGGACGACAAATGTGTGCTTTGCAATAACGCTAGAGAGACCCACCACCATTTATTTTTCCAGCGTCCCTTCTCCTCTATGGTCTGGCAGCAAGTTCTAGTGAGGACTTTGGAGCCAGACATTCCTAACACCGTCATGGACATTGTGGACTGGCTTGTCCAATATGAGACGTCCAAGGATTTTAAGAATTTAGTGTTACATAGTACCTTAGCAGCTGCAGTGTATGGTATTTGGATTGAGAGGATTACTAGAGTGTTTCAAGGCCTTTCCACACAGGTTGACGTCGTGTCCCTTAACGTGGTTAACTCTATCAGAGATTTTCTATGCTCCAGAAGATGTGTTAAGAACTTCACTTTGAACAGGGCTTTGGGTGACAAATGGAGGCTTCCGGATAGTATTTTTTCTCCAATGTAAATGTTGATTATTTGTATAGACCGTAGATACCTTATAGTTGTTTGTGTTTCCTACGGGGATACCTCTATTTCATCTATAGTGTTCATACTGGGGAATGCCCCTTTTAGTTTGTAATTCGTTTGAGCTTTTCAATGAAATTGTGCTTATCAAAAAAAAAAAACATTCCATCAACCTCAAAATCAAAAGGTATATAATCTTTTGTAAACTATTTGTTCTGACCCTGAAGGGGGGCTGGCAGGGTCAAGGCTGGTAATCAATACCAGTCTTGACTCTAAAGCTGACAAAGTTTTAAAGATCGTGCAAGGCTATCAATGGCACACACCAGTGAGGTTGAGCCATACGCTAGTCATGGTTGTATGTGCGACACTGGTATGGGGATTGTTGATCAGCTGTTTTCTGCTTTTTTTTTTCTTTTTTATCACCTTATTACATGATAAGAACCAGTTCATTGTTTTCTGTATTCTAGAACTATTTAGCTATAGTATTCGATACTTGCGTTTGTTTGCTTTAGAATGCCTCTGAGATCTTTCTGACCATGTTCCAGAGCCCAGAAAATGCAAAATTAAGCACTTGACAAAAGTCGTCATTGGCGTACAACGTTCACTGACTGGCGTACGGCATCGATGTCATGCCAGTGGCTAGCCGTTGCATAGTAGTTAGGCTTTGGTCTCTATTTACTTCCCCACACTGTTTATGGGGTGTTCTGTTGATTTTATTTCCTTAGATCAGTTCCTGCTGTCTGTATCTGTATATATCCTATTATATAAACTGCGTGATTTGTTCTGGGTGTGCACTGGTCCTTTCCAGGCGCACGCCAGGTCATCTCTACATGCAGTGGCATCGCCAGTGCATGCAGGTTTCCTCCTGTGTAAATCATTCAAATCATTTCGGATCAGTATTTTCCAGTCTGTTTAAAACACTCACATGTGTTTGTTCTCAATCTATTTTACTTATTTCAATAAAGCAAAATCATCCATCACACATTGTCACATAAATGTGTTACAGTTTTAATCCCCTTTAACTGCTCTCCGCCCTAATTGGCTAAAAAAATGATTAATGAGAGAAAATTGCAAATATTTTACAAAATACCTGAGTAGAGACCGATCTCCGGATTGGGTGAGAGGGGTGCCATAAAACCCTTCCCCTCTTGTAACCTGGCTCCCGAACCTCAGATATCAAAGGTGACAACAGTCCAGTCTACAAGCCTTTTTTAAATAAAAAACGTAGCAAACATCTCAAGTTTGGTTCATTGGGTATTTCACCGCTAAAACCCAAGTGGCGACTCTAAATTGTAGCGTTTCGTCATGCTTTCCAAAATTAAGGGCATACATGATTTTATACACAAAAATAAAATTTTCAGGGGCATGTACCCACAATGATGGACGAATACATCTACTTAGAAAAACTATATTTGTACACACACATGACACAATTGAAACATGAATAACAAAGAAAATCCCAGAATTACAACATTCATAGATTCAACCATAAAAATTCGTAAAGGGTGCACGGTACTTCTATAAAAGGGATGTGTGTACCGGAGATTTTCCCAGCAATTATTAGTCGCTCGTCGAACCCAGACGCTTGGCTACAACACAGCGAAGGCCCTGTTTTCGTGGTATTAGTATAGGAAAATGCAAGTAATTAATCATAATAAAGACGTACTTTATCTAATGGTCTTTCTACTTAATTAGTAATTATGGTAGAAACATGTTTCCCACAATAGGTAAGGGTTGTTTCATGATTCTGCACAACAACAGAAAAATAATTACTTACTAGCATTTGTACCCATTTAATTTACGGGATAAAAAATTTACATTGATTTTTTTAGAAACAAACACAACGCTAATGATAAAAAAAATATAGTTTAATACTTTATCAATCTCATGTTCGATATACGCTAGCATTGGTCTCATTCTATGTACTAAAAGACGTGTGGTGGAAAATGAATTTAGTGTACCATATGATAGTGCCCCAATAGGGTAGAGAGATAGAATAATTTTTCCTCCATGTTCAACCCCCAAGTCTCTCCCCCTCCCCTTCCCACGTTCCCCTCTCTCTCTCTTAAAAAAATCTAGAAAATTAGGATTGAAGGTTCAGAAGCTTTTGAATGCAAAACACATATGTTTATTATATAGATAGATTGATTGATTTGGCTACAAAAGTATATTGTCATTAAAAGCGTCTCAAAGTACAATTGATGTTCATTTATTAAAAGCGAAATGTAGCATACAACATAAAGAAAGGAATACATTTGAGTACTCTAATACAACATATTTTCTCCCGACACTTACTTTTGTTGGGATTTTTAGTCCCTCGCCGCAACGGAAGCACGCCACAAAATTAAACAAACACAAGAAAGATAAAGAACACAAGATTTCCGTGGTTCGGTCTCAATACCTACTCCACAAACAAAAGAGAAATTCCACTATATTGATCGAGTACAATGAGATAGAAAAATATTAATCCCCAAGCCCACGCTCACTAATATTTTTTCTCTCCCTCACTCTCACAATATATTTTCTCTCTTGCTCTCACCAATTGTGTATATCTCACACACATTGCATATATCTCGTACCAAACCAAGGTATATATACATGCAAACTACATCAGCCGTACCAAGGAAACCAATATATTGCATGGCTACCAATTTGGTATTTCTCTGATTCTCTTTTCCTAATTAGACTTGGACTTGGTCTCCAAGCTTTACCAAGATTCCAATCTTTAAGGAAATCACTCCCAAATCAAACACCACCCTTGGTAAATTTCCATGCCAATAACAATTCCTTGCTCACTGCCAAAAAACACATGAATACATCTTCCAAACCATAGGAAAATTATCCAACGTGGGTGAAGCACAACAATCTCCGTCCCAAATTGTTTGTCCGGTTCGCAAAACAATGACTCATAAACAATGCATTTCTTTCAAGAAAAAAATCTAACTTTTTTTGTAAATTAAAAGAACTCATGAATATCTAGTGAATTGTTGAAAAAAAATTAAATTTTTCTTGCAAAAAATGTATAATTTTTACGTTCTCGTTTTGCAGACCGGTAAACGTTATGGGATGGATGGAGTATTTATTTTACATGCATTTTTTCCTGAGTTCGCATTGCTCTAGCAATAAAGATTACCCCCAGGCGCAACACCGAATTGGTTACAATACTCAGTGTAATACTCAACCCTATTATTGACGGCAGTGGCGTTCCCACCATTGCACTCCAACCCATTAACTGCTCGGATCGTTGCACCAAATCCTTGTCCAGAAACTATAATCGAGTGTACATTCTCCATCCAAAACCACAAGTTGGCCTTGAATGAGATGAGCGGATCTGTGGCCACAATGTCTAGGTTGTTGAGTCCGTCAAATCCGATGATCTCTCCTGCTGGTCCGTAGTTGTAGTTCCACGATAGCTGGATGGCACCTCTCCCGTATTAACCTTGCCCTTGCCCAGCTACACAAGGATACTGAGTGTAGGTAGGATCACAAAAGTTCTGGGATGAACCACCTATTTCATCTATGTTGCAAAAAACTACACACACAAAGAAAAACATCAATTACTCCCTCTGTCCCAAATTCTTGGCCCTCTATGGTTTTACGTGTAATTTTCAATGGCCTATATCTCTTAATGTATATTATTTAAAATGTGCAATATGGATCTTGTTTGATAGATTTCAATTATTTCTATAAAACAATGTTTTCAAAAACATAAAAAAACAATATACATTGAGAGATATAAGCAATTGAAAATTGCACGTAAAACCGTATAGGACTAAGAATTTGGAACGGAGGGAGTATTAAGATTGCACTGATGGTGCATGGTATGAAGACAGGAAAATACTCCCTCCGTCCCAAATTGATTGTCCGGTCCGCAAAACG
>BPLS01000711.1:1001533-1058618 GCA_019656275.1 Rhododendron kiyosumense
AGTCTCATGTGTGAAATGCGCAAAGGCCGCGGCGATTTCCCGCTTATAATCATTAGTTGAACCGTCATGACAGAACAAAGGATACGAATCAGCAGCCTAAAGAAACACAGACCGTGCGTAGAATCCCTTTCCAACACTACTAGCAGAGGCTTGATCAATTATTCCATTGAAAAATGCGTCTGTCACGATATCAGAAACCGAGACATCAGTGGTCGTAGCAGTACTTGTAACGATCCGGATTTTCGACCTTTTTTTTTAATAATAGAGTTAATATTATTAATAGCATTAATAATATCATTATCTTAATCCTATTTATCTAATAGATATATACAAATGAAATTATCTTAATCATAATTATCTTACTTTTATTTTATTTTTTAATTTGCATGCATGTAAACTCATGCCATCTCTCCCTCTCCTACTCAGTCTCTACCTCCTCCCTGATCACGAAATTGTCCTTATCTCGTCCATCTCGGAGCCCAAGAGATAGAATTTTAATTAAACTCAATTTTATCACCCTCTTCAAATTCTCCTATATATAAATACCCCATTACTCTGACCCTAGGGCATACCACATACTTCCCACGCCCCACCAATCTAGAAAAGAGAGAAAAATCGGAGAGAACAAAGCTCCAATCCATGGAGTTTTAGAGAGAAAAAGTGAGAGAGAGAAAAGTGGGTTTTGTAGCAAGACCCAACCGAAATCTAATTCGATCATTCCAATCTCTTCCTACAACTCCTAGCATCACCAAACGTCGTCCAATTTGGTCCCAAGATCCCCCGATCAAAGAATCCGAAGTCTTCTTCCCCAAAATTCAAGATTCGTTTTTAATTCAATCCAATCCAATTCGAGGTATTATAATTCCTCCTAAACACTTCTCTAAGTATATTAAGTGTTTTTATACTTAACCCAATGGCCTAAATGGACCCATGCATCGAAACCATCGCAAAACAACAAAAAAATCCGAATCTGCCTTCAACCTTCAGGGGAACCAGGTCTGAGGTTGCGGTGAGACGCCAAGACGCAAGGTTGATTGGTCCAACCTTGCGGTGCATACTGTTTTGCTTCGAAAGTGTTTTGTGACCTTCTAAACTTTATTTTTGACCCCCGAACTATTTTTCCTAGACTTTTCACACCTCAAAGATCATAACTTGTTAAGGTCATATTTTTTTTATTTAATTACCTATTTATTTAATTATTTATTAGTTATCTTTCAAAGTTTACAAATGAAAAATATTTACGACCTTCCATAGAACGTTTTAACACCTAAACTATTTTTCCTAGACTCCTTGCATTTCAAAGATGATAACTTGTTAATTTAATATTTTTTTTATTTAATTTACTATTTATTGTTATTTTTATAGTGTTTCCAATCAAAATTACTTTACGACCTTATAAACCTTATTATTAATGCCCGAGTAATTTTATTTAGACTCCTTACATTCCGAAGATGAAACTTTGTTAAGCTCAACATATTTTAATTAGTATATTATTTATTACCTATTTCCTTCACTTTCGGCCACTTTTTATAACATCTTCATTTAAAATTAATTCGACCATCCTCCGAACTCAGCTTTTGACACTCAAACATGTTGCGTAGGACCTTTAGGACTCTTATCAAGGTCATGATAATTATTCTAATATTTTTACCTAATTAATGTATTTAAGTAGTCTTTAATCCATATAATTTCTTAAGAATTAAATTAATGAGAGCCTAGAAAATATTTTATTAAAATTTTATTAAAGGTTCTACTTTATTATTGGAATCATGGCCATAGAAGACTAAGGGCAACGGCCCATTCATAAAAGGTTGTGTGATTGCATTGCTCGTTATTTGTTTTTAATTATTATTTGATTTAATTATTTATTGCACCGACACTTGATCTGAATGTTAAATTGGACCCTAGAGACATGGGGTGGTATGCGAATAGAATTCACCAAGATGATGCTAGATAATGGATAAATTGGAAAGTTTATTTTTAGATCTGTCTGCAGGCAGGATTTTGAGATGTGATGAGTTGAATGTAAGCCCAGTGATGAATTGAAACTGGCGGGAGTCTAGTGATGGATTGAAATTGGCGGTAGTCCAGTGATGATTTAAAACCTAGCGGGTAGTCCAGTGATGTGTTGATAAAACCTGGCGGAAAGTCCAGAGATGTTTTGCGATGATAAAACCTGACAGTTGGTCAATGATGTCTTGCGATGATAAAACCTGGTCGTCCAGTGATATTTTACGATGATAAAACCTGGCAGGGGGTCCAGTGATGTTTTGTGATGATAGAACTGGTGGGAGACCAGTGGTGATTTTAATGTGATGATTAAGGTAGACAAACCCTAATTATGGTCCAGGCATGACTAGCTTTCCCCTTGTTGTTAGGCGAATTATCAGGAATGAATAGGTTTACGTGAGCTACTTATATATTACTTTTCTGCTTTAATAATATATTGTTGTCTGCTAGCTGTAATGTAAGGGGCGTGATTGGGTTGGATTATACTACGGGGTGAACTCTTTCACTCAGGCATGGATTATCTGGCATCCGTGTCAGATTTTGCAGAAAATCAGGTGGAGACTCAGGAACCAAAAGGAGGGCAATACTATCCAGGGATGAATCCAAAGATGGAGACTGAACCAGTGTATGCCTGGGATCCGTATCAAGCTTAGGAATCAGCTCTAAGTTTTGTCAACATTCAATATCACAATCAAATTTAGTATTTTCACATTCAGTTGTAATAAACAATTTTTTTTATGTCGAATTGTCTATTTTAGTCATTAATAAAGCAAACTTTCCTTATATTAATATGTAATGCCTCCGAAAGTTATTTAAAAAATCAGGGCGTTATAGCACTGGGTGTCGTTGTGCAAGAGCCAGCTTGGCACCCGATGCCACAATAAGCATCACTGGTTCCACAATAACCGAATTGGCTACAACACATACTGGCGGTACAGCCGCATTTGCCAGATACAGAAACCGAGACGTCAGTGGTAGTAGTACTGGGTGTCGCTGTGCAAGGACCAGCTTGGCCCCCGATGCCACAATAAGCATCACCGGTTCCGCAATAACCGAATTGGCTACAACACATACCAATGGCACAGCCGTATTTGCCAGATACAGAAATCGAGACGTCAGTGTTAGCAGTACTGGGTGTCGCTATGCAAGGGCCAGCTTGACACCCAGTGCCACAATAAGCATTGCCGGTTTCGCAATAACCGTAGTGGCTACAACACATACCAGTGGCACAACCGCAATTTTGTCCCGATATGCGAATCGGCAGCGCAGCTCCGACGAGCATTCCAGCCAAAATGATTGTGAGGAGGTTGTGCATTATGTTTGTGAGAGAGAGAGAGTGAGTTTGTGGAGTGGGAGCAGGGTGGGATAGGGATACTTACAGGGAAGTCAATGATGTTGGAGAAAATATATGCGATAGAAATTTTTCGATAGAATAATAATTCTAAATAATATTCATCGATCAAATACAGCAATATAAATTAATAGAGAAAGGAATAGAATAGCTTGTGGGGTAGTCGAGCCATATGATAGCGCTCTCCTAAGGAATCATATTTCCTCTCTTGCACAGGGTTGAATGATACTCCTTCCCCAAGATACATAGACCAACAAATGAGAGGCACTTGGTACTAGTTTGAAAAAAATTAATAATAGGGCAGATCCAACCAATAGTTGGAATGCACAGAAAACAAAAAAACGAAAAATACAGCCAATGAATAGACAACCATTGCACAAAGTGAAAACCAAATTAAGCATATCACATGTTATGTCTCCTAATACCATCAAGGCTGTTCCGAAAATTTCCAATAAATTAGTGGTGTTGTTAATGCCGACTGTACATTTTTGTTTGTGCCAAAACTGTAATACATAAAACCTTTATACCATATACAAGGTACAAGGCTTTTTTTCATTAGAGTTTTGGCATTATCATTTCCCTAAACTAGTATAAGTTTCTTATTTGTGGTTGGCTAATTCCGTGACACTTTTGTATAATTTAAATCATTCATATATAGTTGCTAGTTAGTTGTTTTAGTGCTGGAGTTGGATTTTTGCTAGTAATCGGAGCCTCAACAGTAGTGGAATGAAAATTCAGAACGTAGAAAGATGTCAAATACAGCAAGGTTAAATAGGTCGCTTGAGCAACAAGGAGGAATCGCTTGAGCGCTAGCGAGTTTCCCATGTTAGTATTCCTGTAGCGAACATCAAAAGTTGGCTCGAGCGAACTTTGGAGACCACTCGAGCGAGCTATGCTAGGTCAAAAAATATATTTTAAGAGCATTCAGAACATAACCCTTCACAGTCGCAAGGTTTCCGGAGAGAAAAAAAATGTACAATCACTTTGTTTCGTGGCATTGCACGTACTGGTAACGGGAGAACAACAATCACTTCGTTTCATGGCATTGCATGTGCTGGTAACGGGAGAACAATCACTTTACATTGCAACCACTTTGTTTCGCGTTTGAATTTAGACACAAAATAAACAAATAAGTTAAGGAACAATGACAGCAAAATGAGTCCTAAGTACAAAGTTGTCCTGAATGTTAACTGATGAATGACGAAGATTAGAATTTAGAGTGACTAGTTGATGTGCACGTTAACTGATCACTCAAACATATATCATAAATTGTACATACAAAGAAGAAAAGAAGAGGAAATAAAGAGTGCAGTGAAAAGCAGTCCTCAAAACCAAAAAACAAAAATACGAGTGAGAGCTTATTGAAAAACCACAAACGCATGGACAAATCATATATACGCACTGCTGAATCATTCATTTAACATGCAAATTGAGTACCATGTTGGTGCATAATTGTTTCTTTTAGACCACTAGGTGTGGCCCCAACCTTCTTCCTGCTGAGGAAGGTTGATCTTACTTTGTCTCCCATTAATTATGCAGTCCGGCCCCCTCCCTCCAAAAAAAAAATTATATAAAATTTTATGCAGTGGTTTTTGGCACTGTCATCCTAAGACCCTTATTCGCCACACATTTTTGTGGTACACAATACTAAATGTAAGGAAAACACGTAAATGTATAGTGAATAAGAGTGTTGGGATAGTACGCAAGTATGCTAACAATATATATATCTAGAGACTGACCGATCAAAATATATATATCTAGAGGCAGATTTTTGGTTTTTTCTCCCGTTTCTGTCATTTGTTTAATTGTTAGGGAATATTCATCTGGTACTTGGGAAAAAAATTATTGATGAACCGAATTCAAGGCTAAATTCGGCTTGGCTCGGCTCGTTTGAGTTTAACAAGTCGAGCTAAGCCCAAGCTTTGATATTTTTTTATAAGCCGAACTTGAACTGAATTGTTACCCGAATCGAGCTCGAGCTTGACTTATATTGTTTGCTAACAAAGTTAGACTCCATTCTTCTCATTTACACCCGTAACTAGGGGTGGCCCAACTTCTTCGTGTTGAAAAGGTTGACCTCGTCAACCAAAATATACGCACGCGCGCTCTCCCTACTGGGGTAGTGACGAATTCAATCATTAGGCTTTAGCTATTGAGGGATATAGTAGAGTATAATATTGTAGCTTGGATGAGCAAGTCATGCATGCAATTCTTCTCCTAGAGAACACTTTTGGCTTTTGTTTTGACTTTGACTTGTTCATGAGGGGATCAGAGTTTAATTTAATTAAATGATTAGCTAGGCATAGTTCATCGTGCATGCATGTTCTTCAGTGTGGGAGTGGTTGGCCATTTGAAATAGTCAATTTTAACTTCCACCCTTTTCATTCATTTTCATGCCCACGCTTTGTACATGTGCATATATATATACACACTAGTACACATAATCACGTGACGAGAGTTAGCAATGATCATAAAATAGTACTGTATATATAGTAGTAGTAGTAGTAGTTTGAAAACACAAGTGGGCGGGCAATTAATTGATCTTATGGAGAAACTAACCGTGTACTGTACATGGTTTTGGGACTTCGCCTTAGGGTGACTTTTACTTGTTCATAAGAGGTCATTTGGATGGGGTATTAAGAAGGGGTATTAATTTTCCCCCTTTTAAGACCGTGGATTCAGATTTATCACCTGATTTGGCAACCCAATAACGAAGGATTATTAGGTTTCCACCCTCTTCTCTTGTACCAAGTAATACCCCCTGTGCGGGGATTATTTATCGCTAGCTTTTGGGGTGTTATTAATTAATACCCCCGAATAAGGCCAAAATAATACCCCCTCCTCCTCCATTTCAACTACGAAATAACTTTATCCCCCCATTTTCTCTCATCCAAACCAAGTACAGTACTATTTTTATTCCTCTTTCATAAATAATACCCTCAATTCTTAGCCTGCATCCAAACGAGCCCTTGAGTTTACTTTTTTTTTTTGATCGGCAAAGATGAATTTTATTAAAAAACGGGGAAAGGGAAAGGGAATCCAACAAACAGTTAGATAATACACCATAGGGCAAAGCCCATAACACCTAAAGGTCTACAAAGGTTCCACATCAAATAATACAATAAAGCTCAACCTATCACCCAAATAAATCAAGGAAAGCCCAAACACCTAAATCCGGCCGAAACCTCGACCGGCCCACCCAAACCATCCCACAAAACCCTAACCACACCGGCAGCCACTATTGTACAAACCACCAGACCCCAGCCTCGCCGTTAAGCAAAGCCGACCTCTCCCAGATGTAGAGACCAGCGGCGGGAACTAGCCTACGAGAGTGAAGGCCGAGGCAATCAAGGCCTGAGGGCCACCACCACCACCAGCAACCAAAACTCCGAACAATCCCCTGCAAAAAACAGTCTTCATCAACGAGATCACCATCCCAGAATGACGAAATGCCAGCCCCACGCCCGATTGAGAGCTCGAAAGGCCGCCGACCGGACTTCGGCACACAAAAGACAACCAAAGCAACACAACCATGGGAGCTACATCCACCTCACCACCACCGGCCTGGAAACATCACAGATTGAAACTGCCATCATCACCGATCGATTTTGAAAAGGAAAAGAGCCTCAACGAAATCCAGTTTGCCAACCAGATTTGAAAGACCTGCAAAAAAAAATAGAAAACAGCAAAAAAAAACACAAAACTCTCTTCCAAACTTCACACCAGATCATGCACCCCACACCACAACTGCCGACAGCCAGCACAACGCCTGAAGCACCTGAAGCCACTAGGCACACCGGAGGAGCCAAGAAACCTCCGGCCGGGGCAAAGGGATGCGGGTCACCATTGCCACACCCTCCCACACGGCGGAGGGCGGAGTCCAGACCCAGATCCGAAGGCAAGCCGCCCGGCGAAGGGCGGAAAGCTAGAGGCCAAATCGATGATGCAGGAAGCGGAGAGGGAAGAGGCACAAGCAGAGAGAAGAGAGGAAGAGAGGAGAGGCCCGGGGGAGGAGGAGGAGGAGGGCGGTGGCGGCCTCCCCCCCCCAGGCGAGAAAACCTTTGGCGGCTGAAACAAGTCTTAGAGAGAGAGAGAGAGAGAGAGAGGACTTTTTCTTAGAGAGAGAGGGTTATGAATTTAGGTTATTTTTAGAATCGATATTATTAGACACTCCTCTTGAGTTTACTTTGCATCCCAATAAGATTCTGTATCATTCATTTAACATGCAAGTACCATGTTGGTGCATAATTGTTTCTAGCTTTTAGACCACTAACCTTCTTCCTGCTGAGGAAGGTTGATCTTAATTTGTCTCCCATTAATATGCAGTCCCTCCCTCCAATAAAACAAATATATAAAATTTTATGCAGTGGTTTTCGGCACCATCACCCTAAGATCCTTATTCGCCACACATTTTTGTGGTACAGAATACTAAATATAAGAAAAACACGTAAATGTATAGTGAATAAGAGTATTGGGGTAGTACGCAAGTATGCTAACAATATATATAGAGACTGGCTGATCAAAAAATATATATCTATCGACTGACTGTATGTGCCTTGACACTTTTTTTGAAGGCTAAATTTTCGTTGGGTATGTTATTCACTGATTATACTTGAAATCTTCTGTAGCTATGGGTTACATTTAACTTTCACAATTCGCTTACCGAAACAAAAAAAGTTGAGTCATCTTTTCACCCCTGCGCTTTATGGACCCTACCATGCGTCAATTGCAGTAATTTAAAGCATTCAATTCATATGACCCGCAGTATAGTATATTCACGTGAAAAAACTGCTTAATCGAACATTGATAGTTATATTAGAAATTAAATTTTGATCTATAAAATGGACGGTGTAATACTTTAAAATTAATCCGTCTGTGACCATCTATTTTATAAATTAAAATTCAAGATTTTATATATCTATCAATGTCGAAATAAGCTGAGGTTTTTTTTTTTTTTTTTTTGGGCGTGGATATATATTACTCTAGGGCCGTACACAATGAACAGTTCTGATTACTTCAATGAACACACGGTGAGACCCAAAACGGGTGGCACAAATCATGGTGTTTCCACTTGAAATGGGTTACAAGAGATTTAGAGGTGGAAGAGCAACTACTCAAAGAATTTAATCTCATTAATTCAAGAATCGTTGAAACGTGTCTTTAGGCACAGACATTTGCTAGAAAGTTAATAATATCAAAATACAAAAAAAAAAAAAAATTGCAAAGGAAATGCACCATAAATTGATCTTGCATCATTTTTATTTTTCCTGGCAACAATCTTGAATCATATTCAAAGTCAATTTACATTATACTAGCTAGACACCACAAACAGAATAACTTTAACACATGTGAACTTTTATGTGTATGTCGCATTGCTCTAACAATAAAGATTATTTCCAGGATTAACCCCAAATTGGTTACAGTACTCCTTATAATAACTAACCCTAGCACTGACCGCAGCTGGGTTTCCGCTGTTGCACTCCACAGGTCCGTTAATGGCTTGGATAGTCGCACCAAACCCTTGGCCAGAGACCATAATTGAGTGGCAATTATTCATCCAATACCACAAGGCAGTCTGGAACGAGATAACCGGATCAGTGGCCACGACTTCTGGGTTGCTAAGTCCGTCGAATCCAATGCTGTTTCCGGCTGGACCGTAATTGTAGTTCCATGATAGCTGGATGGGGCCTCTTCCATAGTAGCCTTCCCCAGCTACACAAGGGTACTGAGTGTTGGTGTTATCACAGTAGTTCTTGGAGGAACCATTTATCTCCTCTTTGTAGCAAAAGTCTGCACAGCACAACAATGCGAAAAATATCATCAATTACGCCGTTCAAAAAAAATATCATCAATTACATGATTTTATAATCTGGATAGACAATGCTTTTATTACCGTGATCAAAAGTGAAAGATCACGGATAAAAACCATTTTATTTTGTAGTAGTGATATATACGATTATGAAGAGGACATAGAAATCTTACGTCCAGTCTCCAGCGTGAAATGTGCAAAAGCCGCAGCGATCTCCCGCTTAGAGTCATCGATTGAGCCATCCTGACCAAACAAGGGGAATGAATCAACTGCCCCAAGAAACGCGGACTGGGTGTAAAACCCCTGTCCAGGACAATTAGCATCTGCTTGGCCAATTATACCATTGAAAAACGCCTCTGTGACGATGTCGGAAATCAAAACGTTAGTGGGGGTAGGACCGGTAGGTCCTGCAGTACTACACGGACCAGCTTGGCACCCTGCGCCACAATAGTCATCACCAATGCCACAATAACCGTATTGGCTACAACACATGTCGGTGGCACAGCCGCAGCTTTGAGCGGATACGAGCTCCGGCAGGGCGGCTCCGGCAAGGATGCAGGCCAGGAGGACTAGGAAGAGGTAATTGTGTATTGTAGCAGACATTTTTGAGAGAGGGAATGAGAGAGGAGGGAGCTTATGTGAAGAGATATATAAGTGGGAGAGGGGTATTATATAGCGAGTTCAATCATTATGCTTTAGCTTGGATGAGCAAGTCATGCATGCAATTCTTCTCCTAGAGAGAAATCCTGTACACACTTTTGGTTTTGACTTTGACTTGTTCATGAGGGGATCAAAGTTTAATTTAATTCACTCCCAAAAAGACTATGTCTCGCACGAAACCCAAAGACTTTGGAATCAATTGAGATAGCTACGTGAGTTTCCTTTCACAATAAAAATAGTAGACGTGGGAATTTTCGATCTGATACGAAGTTAGCGGGTTAACAGGGTCAGTTATATATTTCTAACACAAAATACAAATATGACACAACACGCACGATAACCCGAAAAGCTAAACAAGTCGGGTTAAAATTGAAAAATTCTGACACGAACACGAGATGACACGACACGATACAATGTCCACCCCTAAAAAATAGTCGTTGAGCGCTTGCTGCCAGACCCGTTGGCTTTAGTAATCCATCTACATGTTTGATTGACCATAATACTACTATTAATTATGACGGAATATGTGATGGCATAAAATGCAAAACTACTATGGGTACGGATTGAAGGGTACCGATTGTGTACAATATCGGTACAAGTTACTCGATCAATAAAAACCAAGAATCCTTAAAAAAAAAAAAAAAAAAAAAACTATGTGAAACAAATTACAAGATTTTGTTGGAGCAAAGCATTAAGCATGATGGCAGATTTTTGGTCATGTTCTTGGTTGATTCTTTTTCCTCTTTTACGTTGGAGCAAAGCATCATGGCAGATTTTTGGTGGGGTTTTTTTTCCCGTTTCTGTCATTTGTTTGTTAGGGAATATCCATCTGGTACATGTGAAAAAACTACTCGTCCTAATGAACCGAATTCAAGGCTAAATTCGGCTCGTTTAAGTTTAATGAGCCGAGCCGAGTCCAAACTTTGAAATTTTTTTACAAACCGAACTTGAGCTGAATTGTTACCCGAATCGAGCTCAAGCCTGACTTATATCTTACTGAATTTATCCAAAACCTGAAAAAGTTCGGCTCCATTCTGCTCATTTTCACCCATAACTACGAGTGGCCCAACTTCTTCGTGTTGAAAGAGTTGACCTTGTCAACCAACAATATACGCACGCTCTTCCTACTGGAGTATGAGATTTTCAATCAAGACTAGACCAGAGGATCATTCAAAACAGAGTGATTGGATCTTGTCAACCAACATTAATTTTATTCACTCTCAATAGTACTATGACAATTTTATTCTAGAGGATCATGCTAAATGGCAAAATTCTAGAATGACAACGGGGCGGGATTTTTTTTGGTACGCCGACCCGAAAAGTACCACATGGCTCCGACCGAGTAATTCTTGGGTGCAACCATTCCCGCCCCACCCTACGCCCTGTTAGAAATGAAAAAAAAAATTTAGCCTAAAAGCAAAATGGAAGGAAATGGTTATATAGGAGGTGGTATTTTAGTATGGAGGCGGGGGGGCTGCTCCCCCCCTTGCAGCTCCCCTTGCTGCTGCCCCTGCCTTTTCGGGCCCACTCCGGTCTCGCTCCGATGATCAGAAACGTTCACTTTGTAGAGCTCGTCGAGTAGAACAACCATGTCAAAAATCAGCTTGATTGGATATCATTAAGTACTTGATCGGAACCTTTTTATCTTAAAAAGAATGGATCCGAAACACTGGATCAAAACCATTGTAACCCATGGACCGAGAGTTATATGGTCTCCGATTAGGTACTTAATGATATCCGATCAAGCTGATTTTTGACATGGTTGTTCTACTCGACGAGCTCTACAAAGTGAACGTTTCCGATCATCGGAGCGAGACCGGAGTGGGCCCGGAAAGGCAGGGGCAGCAGCAAGGGGAGCTGCAAGGGGGGGAGCAGCCCCCCCGCCTCCATTTTAGTACAATGGTGGAAACAAAAAAGTAAAAATATGGAGTATTTCTAATGCAGTGATAATAGTATTCGGGCGAAAAACTATTTTTTTAAGTATAATTGGGTAAAAATGTATTCTTACATATATAGTTATTTCGGGACAGGTTCATGCAAGTAATGAGGTGAGGTAATATCAACTTGAACTCTACCCGACCCCGATCAGGGTTTCCAATTTAATATTGCAATTAAAAATGGACCTTAAGCCCAACACTCATATTTTGCTCCGACATCCGTTCGAATTTTCAGGTACTTGAGACTGAACATAAATGTAAAAATGTTTTTCCATAAAAACGAGGACCGACCAGGACCGGACTTAGACCAACCGAACCCCGAAAATTCCGGTTGGTTCTTTCGGTTTTATATTCACCCTACTGTTAAGTACCTCTTAACTGCTCAGAGCGTGACTTCATACGCAGATGACTGCAAATAGAGCTTTAGCGGAATTCTGCAGGTAAAACTTACTCAGAAATGAAAGGATTTTTGGTAAAAGTAAATCTGGAGTTCTGTGGAGTAATAAGACTATTCCCATCAGATACTCCGGAGAAAAAATCGTAATAAGTGCAAAGTTCGTACATATACACACACAAATACTATAGCTTAGAGGCACATACATTATGGGTTTTGCGCATCAATCTATCACTCATACTGTCATTCGAAAAGAACTACATGGAGCAAAATTTATCCATTCCTGTTGAGTGGAATGAATACGAACGAGCAGAGGGAAGAGGTTGTAGTTGTACCGCTGTACCTATCCTCCCAAATTCAGGTAAAAACACCAAATGGTCCCAAAATTGTGTGGGCTATGAAGAATTCCCTGCCCATTAGAATCGCCGCATACTCACTGATCTACTTCTCGTTCAACTTGTTCTCCATTTCTTAAAATTCGGCTTCTGTTGTTCTGTTTGTCTCCAGCTTTCCCCTGACATTGGCAGACTCATTGAAATTCTCCTGCTTGCTTTTTCTCATCCTCATACCCCGATGCCTTTCCAGTTCTCCCAATTAAAAAGGGCTCCGGCAAGGAATTGTTGCTTTGAATGTCAAGACCGTGATAAGATCGGTGAGCTGCAAAATATTCAGCCCCAGATTTAGCCGATCCCTTGGTTACCGACTGATGATCCTTATCAACCACCCGAAGAGCCTTCTCTGTTGCTTTCACCAATGCAAGAGTTCCATCTCCATTTTCCTCCGTGATCTCTATAAGCCATTTTGAAATGTTAGAAATGCTCAATACATGTACGGTGGCATGTTATTTGGGTCCTTCGCAATTTTATCAGACTGCCCACAAGAAAGAGAATGGAAAACAATTTACCCATCATTGAATCACAGACAGGAAAACAAAATAATCACCCCCACATGTCAAGATAAAGATTTTGCATTTACCTTTTGTGGGAGTGTACTCAACTGCGAAAACTATAATGGCTAAATACACGAGGGAGGGATAATACACATCATGGGCAACACTGAAGAACAAAATGGCAGTCTGGCAAAAATAGTAAAATCAAACGGCTTAATTGCAAGAACACCCCTTAACTATCACTTTTTGGCAACTTCACCCCCTTAACTACCAAACTCCCCAATTACACCCCCTTAACTACCAAATTCGAGCAACTTCACCCCTCCCCCATTTTCCGTTAAAAAAATGGACGGACTGAAAGAAAATGACCAAGGTACCCCTAAGCTTAAAAAAAATATTTTCAATAGGAGGAGAGAAGTGGGTAATCGGGTGGTGTGCTTGGGTGGTGAGGGGAGGAGGGAGGAGGAGGAGGAAATGGTGGAGAACTCGTGGAGGTGGTGCTGGTCGTGAGAGGGGGTGCTGGGTTTAGGTCAGGTGGTGTAGAGGGAGGAAAGAGATCGTGTAGAGAGAGGAGAAGATCTGGTGTGGAAGAGAGAGAGGGGGTATAATCTGGTGTAGAGTAGAGGAGAGAGAGTGTGTGTATAACGCCCCAAACGGGCATTTTGGTATGTTGAATTAATTTTCCATCCAACTTCGCCATTTTCCATCCAAATTCCTAACAGAATTGGATGGAAAATGGGGGAGGGGTGAAGTTGCTCAAATTTGTAGTTAAGGGGGTGTAGTTGGGGAGTTTGGTAGTTAAGGGGGTGAAGTTGCCAAAAAGATGATAGTTAAGGAGGTGTTCTTGCAATTAAGCCAAATCAAACTACCAATTTGGACGATAATGTCAGGATATATATAATATAGCCATTGTAGTTTGATTTTTAAATGTGCTTTGCAACCACAAAAAAAATGACTTATCCTGTCCAGGCAATCTAAATAAGTAGGAAAGATCTGAAGGAAAATAAATGTCAATAGAGAAAGCAGAATAACGATACAAGTAGAAAACATAGAAATTCCGAAGCGAGGACAAACTATAGTTCCCTAGATTCTAGAATCGCTACTTATTTAGCATTCAGGTGCCTCTGATGGAATTCACAACATTTTTGAAGATAGAATGTGGATCCATAGGCAACTATGTCTTCTTTGGGTAAACTTTAGATTCATTAGAACCATTAACTAATTCAAAAAGAAGGGCGGGCCGGCGCAACGGTAAAGTTGTGACCTGGAGGTCACAGGTTTGAGTCACTGAAACAGCCTTTCTGATTGCAAGGGTAAGGCTGTGTACATCAACTCTTCCCCAGACCCCGCAATGGCAGGAGCCTTGTGCACTAGGTTTGCCCTTTATTAACTAATTCAAAAACATTAAGCGAGATAAGCAAAATTAATGAATTTTGACCAATACATATATTGTTTTCCACATTCTTGACCAATATGGAAAGATCAGCATGCGTCTACCATTGGCCTCTCTAATTGTTTCCCAAAGCACAGGACTGCGGCAGAAAATTATGCCGAAAGAGAGATAAAGTTACCTTCCGAGTCAAAATCCTCTACATATCCACCTTGAAGGAATGAAAATCGTGCTTCTTCCAATTGACCTTTTACTTCTACAGGAAATGAAGTCATCAAACTCTGAAATTCCACAACATAAGCGCCCGTCCATTGACTTCCCCTGGGTAGCAGAAACAAAATACAAAGAACAAAAAGTTGCTGATGAATACCATACTAAGGGAAACAATCAAATGCTTTAAACACGAAATTTGGACGAACACTAAATACCCTGACAAGTAGAATAATATAGTTCTTTTAGGCCCATACTCCAATCCCAAGTTTTTACTATGCTTGCTTAGTTTCTCATTTCCGTTTCCATTTCCTTATCTAAGAGAATACAGTAGGTAGTCCCTCAAACCATAGCCTGACTTGTACCAGCAGCAAACAATCAAGTCACCATTTACCTTGGTCCTAAGTTTCAGAAATCAATTTCCATATGCAACGTTCCATAGTCCTTTTTATTATTGTTTTTCCTAGAATTCTTAAGTTCATCATGCCATTTCCAATGCGTTTCATAATCATTATAAACAAAATTTTAACTAACAAATAGGAATTCCTTCGATAAAAGGAACAAGAAAGAAATAAGGACAGAGCAAAGTAAATTAAACACAAGTGGGAAAAAATTCCTTGAGAAATTCATGCTTATTCATAAGTACTGATTTTAATATAGCTTTCACAAGCTATGCCAACCATCCTATCATTGTGCCAGCCTAAAGCAAATTACAGCCATGTTAAAGGCAGTTGAAGATATTATGGTTAAATTTCAAAAGTTAAATACAAGATATTTTGAGCTAACAGACTTCAAACCAAGCATACAACTACTATATTCTGATCTGAATAGGTATAGCTATTGATTTTTCTTCTCATTGTAAGTGCAAAAATAAAAGTAGGCAGAAACAAATAACTGCTAATGTTATCTCGAATAGGTCACTTCATGGATCTGTGTAATAAACCAACATCTTTTCCGTAATAAGGTTCTATTGTGAAGATTACGCACAATGTTGAAGCATCCTACATAACCAATTCGTGACATGAAAATAGCATATTATACATGATGGCAGAGCTAGTGATTATAGAATCATTTAAACAAATGTCAGGACACGTGGAATGCTGACAATACTTCCATGAATAAGTTCTTTCCCAGTGTGTATTGGGAAAAAATGAACTAGCAGAAAAGCCACAAGGCAAACAGGGTTGCAATAGACGGTATAAAAGATTGAATAGATTGAAATGAAAAGTGTTCTTTTTTTTTCCCCCCTTTTTGGCAATGCTTCAGAAAATGAAGGTAAGTACTATTAACCAGTAGTTCAAGTCATAAATAATGAATTCTCAACAAGTACCTGCTGAAAGCTAGAATGGCTTCAAAAGGAGTAATTACAGGAGCTAAGAACTCTTTGCTATCCAAAAGAGCAGTTTGAGCACAAGAAACATAAATGAAAACATCGCACTGCCAAAGAGGAGGGTTGTTAAACGACTTGAATATTCTAAAAAAAACCTACAGAAAATATAAAACCATCTGCCTGCATGCATCAAAACTTACCTCCGGAAAATTGGCAAGTTTTGCAGGGTTTGGTCTTCCCATAACAAGAGTATAAGCCTTCTTCCCGGCTCTGGTGATCAGCTCTTTCATCTGATGAATCATGTGCAAGTAACCAGCTGCATAAAGAGTTTCAATCTTCAATGCAGCTCTTCTAGAAATCTAGAATGATGATGCAAGATCAAAATTATAAATAAACTAGTCTGGAGTAATTTCTGCTATTCTCATGCCTAGATAATGAAGCATAGTTTTATGAACATATGCAACAGAAACTACAAAATTAACAGCCAACAGGCCTCGTCAATTTGTCCGGGTGGAATTATTCAATGTAATCAGCTAATAGCACAGAATAAGAGGGAGAATGCTATATGGCTATATATACAATACAATAGCAGTATGATCCGAAAGCATTGCTAGGATCTATAATACAACATTAATCATCCTTCAAGGAAGATGGTGAAGATGTCTGGACTTCAAACGACAAAGCCATTATAAACAGATAACAGACATGAAATTATTCCTCATTTTACAGAATACGACTATATGAGCGCTAAATTCAATAATATAACAGGACCAACAAAACTAATTGCTTAACACGCGGGGCTGCTAGCACTGGAAGCCATTCGGAAAAAAATGTAACAGCAACAACAATGCAATTTTTTGAACTTTGCTTCAATTGGCATTAGCATGGTCGAGAAGAGGAAAACTAAGAGCGAGAAAATATTGCCGATCTAAAAAAAAACTAAGAGAAAATCATACTTATTTTCAAAGCACTGAAGACAGCCCTAGTGCAATGCAATAGATGCATACAAACAAGCCAAAATATCATTTGACATGAGGTTAACAAGCCACAATCAGTATGAATGCGCAAGGAACAGAAAAGTGCAAGTGAAGAATCTCAAACAGTAACAGACCTACACCAAGCGTTCCTACCAATATCCCAATAATGTTAGCATCCTTTGCCTTCTCAACCAGGTAATATCTGTGTAAGCATAGTTCGCAAAATAAAGACATTATTCGCAAAGACATAAGACAAAAAGAACACGAATAAATTAGACAAATCCCGCTTAGGCAAAACATATCATGTCATATGCCAAAATAAATATAAGTTTACCTTGAAAGAAAGGAAAAAAGGAGAAAAAGTTAAATATATTACCTGCGCTTCAGAATTCTTCTCTGGTGGGATACATCAGTCACTAAAACATTTTCTGCTGCATCATACCTGACTGAGGCAAGTGCCAATAAAATCACAAGTAAACAAAAGATGAGTTAAATAGACACGGCATCATGCTCATCTGTCCTCGAAACTAAAAACACGAATCAACCATGGACTTTCAAGGGGCAGTAGCAACAATAGACACGGTAATCTGCATTTCTTTCACATGTAGTAGCAATTGAAAATACACAAGGAAGGGGGAGGGACACAAAAGAAGCAGTTTGGATACATGATTTTGTTTTCTCAATTGAACATAAAAATAAATCACGTCAGGAACTGAAAAAGGGTTGAAAATTTACCAGCACAGGTGTGTAATACCGAACAGTAACATGGCAATCGGATTACAAATTTACAATAGAAAAGATGGGCATGCAATATGCAGACACACGAAACATAGCTATGCGATACATGTTAGCAACATGGTTGAGTCAGGTTGACCATGCACAGAGAGTTCAGACAGCATCTTTACGAAATAGTTTTGCAGACATTGTCTTATCTGAGTAACAAATTTGCAGGGAATTGGAATTGGATTCTAGAAAAGTAATTTTTATATTATCTGAATTTTCACCTACTGGATACCATATGGGGTTCCATGACGTGTTAAGAGAAATGATGGAGAGGGGGAAAAAGAACAAGAACTGTTACCTATTTCACATCCATTGAATGTCAGGACAGCATTTGCAAAGGCTGCATTGTCAGCACCAACCCAATAAAGTAAGTACTCTTGTATAGCATGTCCCTCTGCTAAAATCCAAGACAAGCCTCCAATGCTATACCGTGTACCAATGGCATTGCCAGAACCTTGATTGGCAGTAAGGCTATCATCCAATCCCATGTTCCCATTGGAAGGTTTGGAATTTTCTGATGGATTCATAACGGAACAGATTACATCAGCGAAATATAGTTCTAATATGGATGTTGACCCTTGTGATCTTGATGATTCAATGTCCAAAGCTACTTTGATATCATGAATTGCATGTGCATATTCCAGTCCAAAAAGTACCTGCATTTTAGGAGAAAGAATCAAAAGAAAAAGATTAAGGTAGTTAATCACCAGGTCACCATTTCTATTTTATCAGCAGCAAGAATATCGGTATGGGATGGTATGGTGCAATTTGAAAGTTATTTAACACATAGCGTAATGGTTACAGGATTCTAGGAGTAAAGCCTATACTCCACACCCATTCTTCCGGCCTACTACTATATTCACATATATTTTCATTGAAAATGAAGAAGTACCGCTTCACCTATCTTTAGAAGCCCAAAATGTTCTCTAATAATAAATTCTCTGCATGGTATCTAATACTATTGATGGTCACAGTTCGAGAAGCTACCATTATGTTTCCCAATTCAAAACCAAGTCATATGACTCAGATTGCTTTTCACTCCATCCTCTTCAGTCAAACCACTAAAGTTCACACGGAGCCAAAATTTGCTTGTCACTACCCATTGTAACTACATTTAACCACACTTACTCAAAATATGACCCTAGCCATAGGTAAACACCTTTTACCCACTGCCTAGATCAAGGTAACATGGCTAGATATTCATACAGAAAATCATACTCTCGTATCGTTCACATTCTTTTGGAAGTGTAAAATGCTGTCACATAAGTACTCGCCAAATATAATATTCAAATTTCAAATGTAATTAGGTTACCTATCAAAAGAGAGTCCAATCTTTGATAATGAAATAGATCCAGAAAAAACAATCCCCAGGTAGTCATACTGTGAAACTTCAATAAGAATCAGAAAAAACAATGTACCAAGGCCCCAAAAACAACATTAACAATCATCAAATTGACATAGAAAGGGCTGAAAGCGAGCAACCCTAACTAAGTTGTTAAAACCAAAAAATGAAGGTAGAAAGAAAGAAATCTGAAAGAGTTACACATGCAAGAATCAAAGAAGATCAAAAGTTCAAAATACAGCTATCAGTAATACCAAACAAAACTACATCCAAATTACGAACAAAGTAAGAGCGTCTGATGAACTATCAATCAAGAAGACAAACATCTTTTACCCAAAACAGTATTTTATAAACAAGTCAGCCCCAGCACCAGCACCAGAGAAGATCAATAAACAGATTATCAGGCATACCATCACAGGCTTGGCACAAGTTGACACTTGATTATATAATTTCTCTGCGCAATCAGATACACTAATTGGAGCTTTCCCAAAAACAAATAATGCAGGCAGAGTCGATGTCCTGCCGCATGGAAAATGAAGAAAACAAGAAAAAGTATGCTTCAGGAAATATACGAACTGGTGATTTAAACGGCAAAGGAAAAAAGTTATTCAAATTTAGTTTGCCACACTTCAGAGGTATCAAGGGAAAATCAAATGCTACTTACGGGCTGAGACATGTATGTCCATAATGAATGACACAATCGGCAGTCATATGAGATGCTCCAACCTCATCAACACAACAACTGCCGTAAGCTGTATCTGCCATTACATATAACCCAATATCCTTATCACTCGCATTGTCTTCACTAGACCGAAGCTTATCTCGAAGAGCCCTCGCAACTTTTGTTGAATCTTTCAATAACTCATCTGGGAACTAACATAAACCACAAGAACTCATATTCAGATCATCAAGCTATCGAAGTGAACCTCAACACTGAGACAAATCAAGAAAATAGCAACGCCAAGGCATGCAGGGTTTGAATCCTACATTTGTCTGTTTGATTTAAACCACAAGAAAATTAAACCAAAAGCTGGACACTAGATGTTCACCAGTTTAAAGAACAAGAAAATTACTCCTAACAGACTATGTCAAGTTGAGTTTTCACACTTTACATACCAAACCAATGGACATTGTAGGCTGTAATCTTGATTTGGGTCTTGGATTTGTCAAGGGAAGAGAAAAAGGAGAGGGAAACAGTTTACTTACGTAGAATTCTTTCGGTAAACAACTAATCCAACCAACAAAGAGAAGAAAAAAAGTTTCTTCTTCCCTTTTCTTCCTTGAACAAAAGTTCCCACAAATCCAAGCGAGAAACACATGCTCAAAATTCTATTTTAATTCTGTTTATGCAGAAGCCAAACAGAGCACTAATGCCTCAATTTTACAGTAGAAAGGTAACTGTAAACAAAAACCCAAACTAGACCAAGACTAATAAACTATTCAGCAGTTGAGCTGAAACTATCGCAGACTCGCAGTTCAGTTACTAAAACAACGGTCAGCGTCGAGATTTTTGCAATCTCCTTCCTTTCCTCGACATTACTTCCTCACCCTTTTTTTTACTCACTCCAATCTTTGACTCAAACCTATTCCAAAAAGTGTTTTACTCAACTTTTTACTAAAATCAAGGGAGAGGATTTTTACTCTAATTTTCTAATGCTATTTCTCCCTCTCATCATAAATAACCATGCCATCAATGAAGCTTTACTCAAATTTGAGCCTCCATTGAGTTTATTGTTGGAGTGCTTACCCAAATGAAGTTTTTACACAAATTCTTACTCAAGTTCGAGTAAAAATATAAGGGCTGGAGATGCTCTTTGAACTCTCTCGAGTCCTTTACTCTACTCTATAACAAACTTGTTTGTATTCAAATTTTCACTGAAATCAAGAAAATTCTAGGCTTTACTCAAATTTTGAAAGGTTATTTCGTGTCTTTCATATTTAAAACTATCTCAGATTTAAGCTTAGATTAGTGCTCTGTATCAGATGAAGCCTCCTACTCAAACTTGAGCAAAAGTGAGCATCTCCGGCCCTTACCTTTTTTTTTCACTCAAACTCAAAACTTGAGTAAGGAAAAAAAAACACCCTAAGACCCACTTCCGACCTTGACCAAAACCCATACCAAATTCAGTTTCACTCAAATTTCGCACGGCTATTTTCTCCCTTTCAAATTCACAATCATGCCAGTAACAAAGCTTTTCTCAAATTTGTGCAAAGATTTGGGATTGCCCATTGGAGTGCTTCATCCCAAACGAAGCTTTTACTTAAATTTTTACTCCAATTTTGGCTGAGGATGAAACCCGGGACTTTCTTGATGTATCAAGAAAATGAAAAATCGAGAAAAAGAGAGGGTACCTGCAAAGCGACCCTAGTGAAATTGCGGCCTCGGATGAAGCTAGCAGTGCGAGCAATTTCGTAATTTGATTCCAAGTCCATTGATTGGAAAACGAAAGAACTCTACTTTCTGAAGGAAAACAAAAATCCTGCAAGGCTTGGAGAAGAGGTACATGCACACACGTATACAGAGTTTGAAGTAGGGTTTTCGCTGTTTTATGGTGGGGATACAGCGGCGGATTTACTGACCAGGCCCACGTCTTTTTCCTGGTTTTGACGTTATTGCCCTTCCGAAGGCAGAATCTATTGGACAAGTTCTGAAGGGCAAGAAGGTCAAAACAAGAAAATAAGACGACGGGAGATGAAGATGTGTCAAGACTAGGACAAGGGTCTCCATGTTTGTAGTCTGAGTCAGTCGATCTTCGTTTTCACAAATGGAGGAGAGAAACTGAGAAAGGCAGTGCTGCCCCATGGTTTTATGAAGTTTCTGAGCTTTTTTTTTTTTTTTTTTTTTTTTTGAAGACATGAAGTTTCTGCTTTCAAGCACGGGCTTTTTCACTTTTGCAAGATCAGTGGGAAACAGATGCTAGTACATAATAGAAACTAGAGATGGAGAACAATACACTCTTTTTTATTGATCGAATGGTGTGAATTTCATCATTAATTCATGTCTTCCACCGGACTACCACAAACTCATGTCATGCTTACGAAAAAAATGTATTTACATGAGTGATATCTTCACCATTTCAATCAATAAAAAAGATGGTAATATTCATTGTGTTTTACAGAGGTAGCTTTAGTATATATTTTTCCTAACATTTAGCAACAGGACTTGCGTTTGGAGATATGTGTAGAGGAAAAAATTTTGGGTACCAGTTGGGTATCACATGGTTGATCCCACGTGGTGTTCAAGCACCCCATCTGAGCCTTTCAAAATTGTGTTTGATAATCCGGATTAAAATTCTTTCTCTCCTCTCACCTCACCCCACTCTCTCATTTTTTTCTTTCCAAATTCGAGCCATTCAAAACCAAAATAGACGGCCCGGATGCACCGAACTGGCATCACGTAGTAACCGCCCAGCACTGAAAACATTCTCCGTGTAGATAATTGAAAATGAGAAGTCAAAAAGCTGATCTTCCCCTACTTTTGTGTTTTGTTCTCTAATAATACCATAAATCAAAAAAAAAAATGAATTTTTTCCGAAACTCATGTCATGGGTGAGGCTGCCGCTATAAGTGGAAAATGGAAAAAGGAGGCCGCGGAACAGGACTACGAGGATTCTATTTCTGGCGGATCAAAAAAAAAAAATAAGATTCTATTTCTGCTTATTGGAGATTCAAACCAAGCACTGTTAACAGATATATATATATATATGGTGGCTTTGAAGTGTATCCTACTAATCCACCCACTTCGTAATTTTATTTAGCTGTGTTTAACCTTCTGTTTCCAGTTGTGCTGTTATTGGTTATTTGATGCACTGTTGAGGGCTCCTTGATGTATGAAGAGGAATGCCCTATGCTTCTGTTGCACGTTGGTTTGGGCTTTTCGACGAAAGTACATTCACCGGGGAGAAAAAACCAGAAAATTTCGCTGCTACTGCGTTCTAGACTTACTCCTGTGCAAATACTTTCGCTAAGTAAGTACGATCTTGTGCAGGACCTTTTCTGTTTAGAAAAACATTTTGACCTGTTTCAATTGGTCTAATGAATCACTCTGGGGAGATCGAAATACCTCTTAAGAGTCCATATTTAGACATCTAGAATCGGAAAAAATTATTCTTGCGATACCAATTTGCTGTTATTTGTCGAAGTATACCATTAATAGGTTGTACAAGAAGAACACCGACAGCCACAACAAAGTACTCTTTCGAAGAACTTGGTATTGCATTACTGGTACTGCATCTAACTAAGATCATATTGGTCAGATTTCAATAAAACCATCACTTGTAACAAAACTAGACAGGAAAAATGGAAAATTTGCTTGCCACCAGTTACAAGGTTATGATAATTCTCATAGCAGGCTCATTTTGATTATTGCTGAAAGAGAACGCACGGGCTTGGAGTCTCGTTGGACTCCACTATATTCACCTGCCCCATGACGAATCAGTTGTTAAAATGGCCAAACAAAAAAAACAATGTTTGCCTGCTTCATCTGATCATTTCACCTTGTCTCTGTCTCTTGAAATTCAATCGTCTCCCACTCTTGAAATCGGAAGCACCCAAGGTTCCATGAACATGCCTTGAGTTCAAAAATACCACGCCAGTAAACAAGCTAATATTTGATCGGCCCATCCAGGCTGCCAGATGCAAACTGAAAATGGAGATACCAGAGGATTCCAAGAATCATTACTAAATAAAAAGAGGAGGGGGACTAATAACTCTTGCTAAATTTTAATATCTGCACCCGCGCATGCAGGTGGGTGGGTGTGGGTGTGTGTGGGAGAGAGAGGGAGAGGTCTTCTATGAGATCTACCTAACTTGTAAATAATGTGGGAAGTCAAATAAAATAGTACTAGGATCAAGTAAAGTTAATCATGCTAATTCAAAAACAAAAAGGGTAAGAAAATAAAACAACAAAGAAAATTCAAAGCAAGCCTCCCCATGTAAGGAGTCGTATTCTCAAAAACTTTGATGAGCGCAGAACCTTTCAGAGTGCAAATGAACATTTGGAGAAATGTACTACAACTACAAAATTTCTTCGATACTGTCACAAAAAAAGTGGCAAAATCCTCACTTTACTCCCGACAAGCTCTGAAACAGAAAAACAAAACACAGAGAACGCCACTCCAGCAAAAACAATAAATAACAACCTCAATATTTGGAAAATCAGATAAAATTTCAGGTGCTCAGTTCCAATTTGGTATCAGATGAACTGCAAGAAAACAAGTCCAAATATCTATGTTTTAACAGTAAAAGCCATTACCTGTTGAACTATCGGATTTTGTGATGAGGTGAATTCATGAGTCATTCCCTGCCATACAATCTTTCCCTCAGAAAGAAATAACAACCTAGAAATATCAACATAAGTTTTGTTTAGGACAATCACAAAGCAGCAGCAAACACTCCAAGATCCAATGGTTTAGAAAGAAGCATTACCTGTCAACAGCTCTTCTAATAGTACTGTGTTGGTGAGTGACGACAACATATGATGCAATCTTTCCAGGCGTAGCAAGTGCATCTTCACCTTTCAAATGAACGGAGCGGATGAGATCTTCAACCACAGTAGAGGCAATAGGATCAAGTCCAGCTGTTGGTTCGTCATACAAGAGCACCTGCTCAGGAGTGCAGAGCGTGCCAGGTCAACAATCTATAGTTGCATCCAATTGTCAATTAGCACAGAGCTTTAGACAATTGTCAACACATACATCCAAATCGCTACTTATCAATACTGATGATCTCACTAAATCAGAGCAAAATCAGAATAACTGCGGGTAGAACACATACCTCTGGCTCAATTGCATCCTTCGTGGTGTCAAAAATTATGGACCGAGCTAGTGCAACTCTCTTCTTCATTCCACCAGACAACTCTGAAGGTAATCGGTCCTCAACTCCCTAGCCAAAACTATAGTTAAGTTTCCATACAACATAAGTCAATGTTAATGCCAGCACATCTAATAAAAAGATATTAGTTTCTGTTTTGCTTCTTAAATTGATTATTTCCTGTGCTAGTCTCGCCTTGTATGAGATTCAAGTTGCAGGCCTGCAGTTACTTGCTGGTTTCACAGTTCACATGTGATGAAAGTGGACAAGCTTAAGTTAGACTAATCTAGCTTTCATTTTGCACTATTTCCTTAAGTCCCATTGCAGGCATGAAGCGGCTATTCCATCTTCATCAACTAAACGAGTTGAGTTTTGTTCACCCTCCACTTAAGAGGGTGAACATTACCCTCCTTCCTATTGGTTGAAATGGTGTGGATCCCACCACAAAGTGATGTCATGCTTACCAAAAAGTGTATTGCAGGGGTGGGACCTACACCATCTCAACCAATAGGAGGGAGAGTAATGTTCACCCTCTTTTAAGGAGGGTGAACAAAATTGCACTCCTACTAAACTCTCTGATCAGATCATTTATGAAAGGGATTTCTGCAATTCATTCAGCCAGACTCTACCCCGGACTCTTCATTAAATCTAAATAATTTTAGGAACTTTGCATATTTGCATATAAGCCCCTTGAACTAACTGTTTTAAGCAAACTCTAAAATATTAATAGCATGATACTTATGTGGCATTGCTGATCCTAAGTCCTGGTTGAGAGCTATACTATTCTAAGTCTAGATTCCAGTAATCCAAATTCTATGAAAGAGAACAAAGGGGGAACCCCTAGTCAGAATATCTGAGAGTATTCTCATATAAACCGTACCACCAATCCAACAGCAGCCAAAGTTTGCGTCACCAGTGCGTCAATTTGATTTTCAGACATGGTGGAATTCTCATACCTGAGGAAAACAAGAAAATGGTAAAGTTTTTTGATGTATCGGTTTCTCGGGGTAGAAGACCAAAAAAAACAGAAAATTCTTCCAAACTTTCAGAGATAATAAAATATAAAGGCTGCATCAATTCTGAAAGAAAGAATATAGACGATCCCTTACAAAAGGAAACCAACATTTTCCCGAACAGATAAGGAATCGAAAAGTGCTGCACTCTGAAAAACCTGTCACTCAAAACAGAACACAATAAGCAGACAATAACTCAAAATGAAATCTAAGATCATTTCAGATTGGTGAGCCAAGAAAAAATGGAAAGTTTTGTAGACGACTTACCAATCCAATTCGAAGGCCAGATATCTCCTCATCACTGATTAAACCATGCCTCCTCCTTCCTCGAATGAAAACCTCCCCCTGCTCATTTGGAAACATAGTCCAAATAAGAAAATGTGATGCGTGTCCAATTCAGTTATAGCAACATATTCGACGATATGATAGGCATAAGACCAATAAGAAAACTTCTAAATGTAAATACCTTGTCTGGAGCAAGAAGTCCAGCCATAATCTTCAAAATAGTAGATTTCCCAGTCCCAGAAGGCCCAATTATTCCAACAGCGTCACCACGCCTAATCTACAGGGGTAAAACATTTAGAATCTCCTCTTCTAAAAAGATCAACGTCTTCAAAACAATTTACTATAGGGCATGTAAAATTTTGAACTTTATAAAATTTTGAACTTTATTCTATAGCACACTTCTAAACACTTGCGTTCCAGTGAGAGAATCCTCACTCACAGCTTCATTAATGTGAATTAGCATGCAAATTCATTGACGCAATAACCATAATCTACCTTGAAGTTCACACCTTTCAAGATGTGTTTCTCGCCAAATGACTTGTAGACATCTTTACATTCAATCAAAACATCAGATTCATCCTCAATTTCCGGAACTGCATTCAAATTCTCCAGCTTGCATGAATCCTAGCAAGAAAATTCACCAAAGCCACGATTTTAAAAAGTACAAATCATTTTATTTTAGGTCTATTGATTGCTTATTCATGTCTTTCTATTTTCCTGCAATACATACCAAGTAGAAAACAACGAGTTTATGGTTCAAACCACAACCGAAAAAACCCAAAATTGGGTATAAGACAACAGGAATGTATTTGACTAGCTTCTATGTTTATAAAAGTCTATCATTATTAGCCAAACACTAACCATTAAACAAAATGCTCACATGACTCGAAACAAACTAAAAGCAGTCAAACTCAAAACACCAAACAAAGGACATTATAGGAGAGAAAAAATCTAATACTACTATCAAAACCCACCAGAAGCAAATGTGGATTTATACCAACATGATATCAAAATTAATAAACACATTAACTTTAAGATCAGAAATTACAGGAAAGCAAGAGGGGTGAAAGAATTACACTGAATTTCGGGGCGGCAAATCCATCAGCTGCCCTCAAATTCTGTGAGGACGCCATACAACCACACACACTCATACGCTGCTCATAAGAAGAAGAAGAAGAAGAACCAACAAAAAGCCTTCTACCAGTAATTCTGGAGTGCGTTGTCAGAGGGAACAGCACTGAACCAGCTAATGACACCATGATTTTCCGGCGCAATTTGGCTACTGGGCAGCTAAAATTCCTCGATTACAAGGCGACCCGGATCGGATTACGATTCCAGAACCATAAAATCAAATGCAATCACTTTGTAAGAAACCATTTTCAGGTGGAAAAATTGAAAAAAAAATCTTTATTTTTTTGGCTGAATTTGTTTTGTGGGTGGTCAAAATTATTGATTTTGAGCTTTAATTGCCCCCGCCGGTGGACGGTGGGATTGGTCCAGGAATAATTGAGTTGCGCATAAGCGAACACCTCAGGTGTAAAAACTTGATTTGGGGATTTAATTGTACCCCACTGGTGGACGGTGGGATTGGTCCAAATTCCTGTCGAGCCGCTCGTAAGTTTGACCCGGGGTTATCGAAAGAGAAATTCTTGATTTGGAGATTTGATTAGGCCCCGATGGTGGACGGTGGAATTGGTCCAGGAATGGTCGAGAGGCGCGTTACCTGACCCGGACTGCTGAGTTATCAAAAAGAAATTCTCGATTTTGAGGGTGACCCAGATCGAGTTAGTGCTTGGGAACCATAGCATCAAATCGAATCTCAATAATCAGTTCGTAAATCAAAATAGAATCGGGGATGTAGGTGGCACGCCTGTATCCATACACAAAGGAAACGAATTAAACCCAATTTGTAGAGAGAGAGAGAGAGAGAGAGAGAGGAACAGAGATTGAAAGAAAGAAGAAAGGCTTACCGAAGAACAAGCGAAGGACTCAGGACTGAAGAAGAAAAACAGTGAGGGAGAGAGCTTCAAGCCTAAAGCCTTCAACAAGTAATTGGGCCGTCTGGGCTGCAAAGAAAAATGGGCCAATTTGGCGGGCAAGAGTCCATTACTCTCTGCAAGATGAGCATTAGACTAGTGATTTGGGTTCGTAAAACAGGCCGTTAAAAGAGATATGACCCTGGGCCTCCTAAAATGTTGGATCATAAGAAATGCCCTGGTATAGAATGGTTTTGTTTCTCCTTTTTTCACCGAATAGGCGTGATTGATTGCGTGGGCGTGTTAGAACTTATCGTCGTTCTATGTGTGTAGGTTTGAATGCCTTGATATAACTTCTATCAAAACGATTTATGTGACTCAAAGGGTAAGGCACGAAGAGGTTAGTTTTTTTTTTTTTTTGCCTCAAAATGAAGATTACATTATTTTTTCAATCGTGTGAAAAAAGAAAGAGAACACAACTAACAACTAAGTATACTTCATTAATTTGGAGTCTCGGATTAATAAAGTTAAAGGGTTTGTACAAAGAAATCTAAAAGTTGTTGTTTAAGTGTTGGTTTGATCCGAGAATTGCGTGCTGTGGGCGCATCTTAGGGACACGAGCGCCATACGCGCACTCGCTTGGCGCTTCTTGGGAGCACAAGCGCCATGTGCGTATATAAGGGGCCGGATCATTTTTTGAGTGTTTCATTTTGCACACATCACTTTCTCTCTCTAGGATGATTTTTTTTTTGGAGTGTTCGCCTGTTAGGTTTGAGAGCCTTTCTTGTTCGGCTTTAATTATTGCTGAGAAATGTTTGCTAGATTTATTATTTAACCAGGCACCCTTATGTTTTTTGTGACCTTAAAACCATGACCAAATGCAAACATAAACAATGGCTTGACCTTATTCGTCTACAGTAGTTTCTAATACAGTAGTAAGTAATGTCCAAAGATGTTGAAATTTAAATTGTTTTATAACAAAGTATTGGGGGAAGGAATCAAGACATGCAACAGTTTATTGATTTTTTTAGTTTTGTTTATGTAGGCATGGCCCATTGTTATCATGCTGATCTCTAATATATAAAAGGCTTGGTGCTGATTCTCTTGAAGCGAGCTCGTCATTTTTCAACACTGCACTTGAGATGATAAAACAAGGGCAACCGTAAGAAGATTTGGAAGTGTCCCTCCATCCCAGAATCCTCTCACAACAAGGCGGCTAGTTTGATGTGGTTGGCAAGTTGGATGGCCGCATTAAGTTTTCAGACTGGAGCAAGAGAAAAACAAATAGTCTTTTGAGGAAGATCTGACACATTTTGCATCCTTGGTGTGGCATGCTATGGATGTCGTTAAGCATCAGTATATTGAACTTGTGGGGCCTTTGAAAGTGGCAAAAATGTCCTAGCAATTCTGTACTGAATTTCGCGGGAAGTATAACAAGAAGCTAAAAGACATTAGGTCTATCATTGTCTTTGATTTCATTTAATCTATTTCTTCATTTCAAACGTCTTCATTAATGAGGAGAATTTTGTTGTGTTGGAAGAAAAGGAGATTTTTAGTATTTGGGAGAGGAAGAAATGTTTCAAGACAATGATGGAGGAAGGGGTACTTTTATTACAATAGAACTCAAATGTTTTTGACTTGGTACAAAAATGACTATAACTCACCTCTATTTAATATTTATATATACTACCCTATGGATGGTTCTAGCTAGTCTAAAAATATTCTTTTAGAGAATTCTAAATTTATACATGTGCTCTAACAAGTTTAGATATTTTGAGACAAGGAGCTTCTAGAAGCTCGATTTTAAGACTCCTCCAAAAATATCTTCTATATTTGAGCTTATTTCTTGGACTTGACTCGGGCTTCCAAAATGTATTGAACCAAGAACTTAATCATGTTGGGCTTGACTTGGGCTTCTAAAATACTAGCATCATTCCCGTTCGATGTATGGGATTCGGGTCGTCTATGCTCAGTAATGGATGACTCAGATTACATCTCAACAGAACAGTAATGGAACGGTTGGGATCTGTTCGATCGAGATGCAATCTGAGCCATCCATTGCCGAAGATGGATGACCCAGATTGGCCAACACATGTAATTTCTAAGTTCCTTAGCCACATAGCATGACATCCACATGATGCGACAGCCATATAGTCAGCTTCACAAGTGGAAAGGGTGACAATCGGTTGCTTCTTTGAAATCTTAGTGAATGCCGTGTCACCCATATATATAGATCGAATAAGAAGCCGACGATCATCTAAGTCTTCAGCCCAATTTTTTTGTTTAATTTGCTCTTAGGAGTAAAAAAATAAACACACAAGAAGAATAAAGTGACCTTGCATGAGAAGATCTATCAAGTAATGCACAGCTTCTTCTGCCATACGAACTAAAAACAACTTAAAAGATCTCTTTAAAATAGTTAAATTTCGAAAAGATTCATACTGTGTCCCTTTTGGTTTTGCTTTTCAATAATCAGTTTATATCGCCGATCATAGCGCATGCTCGACGGTATACAATGGTTGTAAAAAATATGAAACCATACTTTCATTATTCGTTGAAAATTTTCCTCCTGCATTTTAGGGTACTTACCATTATGTTTTGGACAAATACAACTTCCGAAATTTGCAAGGATATGTGGCACATGCCAGCAATTTGTTAGGGTTATAAACAAAAATTCTAGTCTAAATTTCTATTCACCTATACAATATTGTATATTATACACTTAGGGCTTGGACTGTTGGACATTTTTTGCTTCCTTATCCAGCTTGTTCACCATGCCGAGAAGAATCGAGTAGACAACAAGAAGCGTTGTACCGTTTGATGCACGGGACAAAAAAATAATTTGATATTAATTGATTTGATGCTTGTTTTACTTGCAACTAGCTACCGAAATGGGAATTTGTATTGCGCCAATGCACAAAGAGGTTGTAGGACACCTCATGTGCTCAATTGAAATTTTGTCATTGTAATATAAACTGTTTAGTTTGTAGAAACTGCTAAATGCGTAAGTTAAAAATCAAGTTTGTCTCGAAGGAAAAAGTGGATTTTGAGGATGGTGCCTCTCTTTCTTTGAAATTTTAATTTCGAGGTTTGGCGGGTTTAGGAGTGGGTTTTTTTTGGTTTGGGTTCTTTCTTTGGGTTTCTACTTTCTTTTAGGTTTGGCTTATGTTTTTTTGTTCTTAGTTTGTTCAGGGTGTTTGGGGTGTTTTAGAGGCTATCTCGATGTGGAGTATTGCTTTGGTTTTTTTGGTTGGTTTCTTGCCTTCCTTTAGGTGTGGTTTGCAGGTGGCATTTTCACCGGTGTGCCCGCGATCAAAAAATCTTTGTAATCTTTTTCAAAGATTTATAAAAAAAAAATTTGCTTATCAAAAAGAAGAAGTTAAAAATCAAGTTAATCGGATATTGATACCTACATGGATTTTTACATGATCAAGATAAAATTTGTCAAACAGTACATTTATAAAATTGAACTGACCGTTCATTTTTGTATACCTAATATATATTGTCTAAACAAACGGCTAATGATATCCGACCTATTCAATTTTTTTTACTGAATAACTCTGCAAACTAAACAATTCCTATCACCATGACGAAATTTTCATTGGACACTGCAAGACGTCCCGCATCTTCGTAGTGCATTGAACACCCTAAGTTTCAAACACCCTTGGCTATTCTTACTTATATAATTATTCTTTGGATAGTTCACGATATTCACAAATTCGTATTGCGACGTCACCAATCAAATCATGGAGCTGTAAATTTCCAGTCAAATTGGATATTTTCCGTTATCCTTCTAGACAAGGTGATAGTTACAAATCAGTAGTACAAATGAACCAGAACGGACTAAAGTGGTAGACTGGTAGGCCAACAAGCCCCCAAATGCATGCGTGGTGCGGTACACCTAATGGACTAAAAACATGTATGTCCAAAAGGAGAAAAACTTTCCTCACGGAACAACCCGTAAATAAAGTTTACGGCACTCAATTACGAGCATTTAAAAGTGTTTTGGACGGTCTGGATTGAAAATCAATTTTGACCGGTAAAAATTAATTGTTACCAATTAAAATTGAGAAATTAGTCTCAATCATTAATTGCTGAAATGAACGGCCAAAATTGTGCGGACTTATTCGGGGCTCCTTTCTCTCGTCCGAATGACTGTATATCTAATCCATTTCTTCGGGGGTAGGGTGTTATAAATATAGGTAGTCTGTGTAAGGATTTGGATTTTCGGCGCTCGGGAAACCCAACTGCAGTGTGCAATTTGCCCGATTGCGGACTTGATCATATGGGTTTGCTTGATGATTCGAATCGTTCACCTTGTAGATCTCCTCGAGAATCTGAAGGTGTCGAAAATAATGCTCATCTGACACGTTTCACTTCAGCAAAACAGATACAAATGGATTCGATTCAGTGTGGTTGAGACCCTTTTCCGAACAAAAATGTGTTTCGGAAGTATATTGATTGATATCCGGTGAACAGGATTTTTGGTACAATTAAAATTGTCGACGAGATCTACAAAGTGAACGATTCGGACTATCAAACGAACCCACATCAAGTCCGAAATTGCGCAAACTGTAAGTTAATTGTAGCATAGACTAGTTTTGATTTTTTTATCCAACTTGTGCATGCCTCCCCCATTCTAGTGCAATTATTCTCCCACCTTCTCCACTTTCACAAAGCCTTCCCCACAATTTTCTATGTCATCATCACAGGCCTTTCCCCTCCAAACAATCCAAAAACAAATGCAACCAAAATCTTCTTCTTATAATACTCTCTCTCTCTCTCTCTCTCTCTCTCTCTCTCTCTCTCTCGCTCTCTCTCTCTCTCTCCATCCAAGGTTGACAAAACCAAACAACTCCCTTTTTTATAGCACCAAACACACCTACTTTTCTGGCCTATCCAAGTTGCCTTACCAAATTCCCCTTCGTATCCTTTCATGTTAACTAGCTAGTTTAATTTCTTTGATTATTAGATCAACCTATAATCAAAGGCGAAGAGGGGTGCCCAACCAAAGAAATACATTTTCATTAAAAACTATATACTCTTTGGAATAATACATATTTTGCATTCTCATATCCTATGATATACCATCGGTCATTTTGAGACCATGCAATAATAACATGCAAATTTATTCTGTTTGTTTATCAAATAACTAGAGCATGCATGCACTTATTACTTGTATATGAGAGTATTTCAAAAAAAAATCATAGACTAATGTAAAATTATTTGAAATTATCCTCGATTAAATTATAAATTAAAACACAATATTCTACATATATTCAAAATAATATTTAATAATTGTTTATAAAAAAATGAACGAGGCCCCACCTATCCCTGCCCATATTCTTTCTTGATTCCAAAGGTCACTATTTGCTACCCACTTTCAATTGCAATGTCTAAAGTGCCCTTTGACCTAGAGACCAAGGGTGGGCGTGGGGGAAAAAAATACCTTGATTCCTTTGGATTAGGTAATTTAGGTTGGCTCCTAGTTGTCCTTTTATTATAGGGTACTCTATGGAAACCACCAAAACTAGGGGGATCTTATGTTTGATTTCTGAACCCTAAGAGAAGACATTGGGAAGCAAAGGATTCCAATTGGATAATTGAGCCAATTTTGTGGCAAGAATATTGTGAGTGATTACCTTAGAGAATCTCCAAGAAAATTAATCAATTGAGATTTGCATTAAATTGGAAATGGTCCAAAGAAATAGAAAAAAGTTCTCAACGAATGTCTGGTATTGATGAGATTATTTCTTTGATAAAGTGAGTACTTAAAAACAAAGAAATGATTAAAAAAAAAATTGAAAAAAAGTTCAAGAGTTTGCTGTGGACCATTCCTAGTTATTCTTCAACTTTCCACGTAGGTAACCAAAGTACATATTTTTTTTATTTGTGGCGTTTTAACTTTTACAATTTTAAAGTTGAACCATTATTTCCTTCCCACTCGATCAAACACATAAAACATATGAGAGCAAGTCATTGGTAGACTACAACGTTTCATTGTATATGTGTAAAGACGATCGTTGTTCCGGATTGTCACTATTAGATTGATTTAGCAAGTGAAGAAATGCAAATAATTAGACTAATGAAGAATAGTTGCAAGAATTATACCAGAATTCTTGATCACTAAAATCTTGATTTTTTTTTTTTTTTTTTGTCAAATGGTTAAGAGAATCACATTCATGTGTATCACAACCATTACAATAACATGTACATGCACCAACAAATAAATCAAACCTAGTAGACTTGGAATCGAGATAGTAATGCCATAATGGAGATGAAATCAACCAATAATATATAATCACTTCTTATAATGCTCAAAATAGATTGTGAATTTGAAAAGATAATCCAAAATGAGAATGACAAAGCTCCTCTAAGGCTGATTCTCAGAGTATCCACAATGCTATAATCAAAAGTAAAAAATTTTTAAAGTTAACAATGTTGGTGTAAAATATGGCTCACAATGCTATAATTAAACTTAACAACTTCCTTAGAAATAATTAAATTTTGGGTTTTGAATAACCAAAATGAGCAACCTTTTGACAATAACCAAATGTAATAGACCTTATACATTCTCAATCAAATACACCAATTATTATACAAAATTATTCTCTTTTCCCTTTTCCTCTCTCTCTTTCTTTTCGAACAATATTTTGGAAAAAAAAATTTCAAAAACTATTTTCTATTTCTAGTAAATAGTTTTTATTAGTTTCAAAACTATTTTTAGAAAAATTATATCTATTGTTCACGGTTTTTAATTTTTTGTAGTTTGAAAATATGATGTGATAAGTTTTGGTTATCCAATTTTGATTATACCATTGTAGACATTTACATTTCTAGTCTTAGCAATCTCTTAGATGAATAATCAAAAGCTGATGTGGCATCTTTTGATTATCAATTTTTGATTATAACATTGTGGATACCCTCATATTGTGCCTCTAAAGTATAGTTTCCATAATACATTGTAAGAGAATCCATTCTCACAATCTGGCATCCAAACAAAAAAGAAAAAAACTAGGAAAATGCACAATCACAATGCACAATCTCACTCCAGAACAGGCCCATATAAGATTGGGGAAAAGAACGAAAGGGCACTTGTTTTGGGATCCGGGGTGCTGCTGTAGTACACCCTCATTTAGTACGCGTGTAGTACGGCACACAATCGTTGATCTCATCAATCAATGGTCCAGATTAAAAACAATTATGATCAATACTAAATTATTCTTACCAATCAGAATTAAAAATCATATCTCAACCATTCATTATTAATATCGATGACCCGTGTGCACCCTACAGGGTTCCTACAGGATTTCACAATCCATTGTTTTGCACTCAAATCGATGCAACATCTCCTATCTTAATTCTTAGTATAGTTTGTCATTTTCTTTCAAATATTGACGGGACATCAAGTTTGGGCTAAATCACATTTGGTACTTTGGAAAGCCTGCTATCCCTCCCATATACAGTATAAGTTTATTTTGTCTGGACATCATAAAACTTTAGAAGCAAACAAGAAAGTACCTCGCCCCACTTGATTTTGTAGGATTTTAATTAATTTCCACCAGACAAAATTAAAAAAGAAGCATCTATATTCCCCTGAAAATTCAGGGATAGCTTTCTTTCTAGCCCCAATGGAACCTGACTCTTAAAATGTGAAATGCAAAAATCTTTTCCGTAAAATCAATAACTTATATTTTAATAAATTAGCAGACATTACAAAATATGAATTGAGAACTATTACGGACTCCTGTTTATTTCGGACGAAAGCGTTTAGTGGGATAACATTTTTCTTGAAAATATTTTTCCATGTTTGGTAAAGTAGTTTTTGTATATGATGAAATATCATTTTGTCCTATTTGTGGTTTTCCATGTCATTCTAACGATATAAAATGTTTTCAAGAATCAACTAAATACCGGAAAACAAATCATTTTCCAAAAAAATGCGAGCGTTTTGTTGTATTTCAGCGAAGAAGTCTAAATCATAAGCAGGTCAACTTTGATTGATTCTCCCTTCTTAGAAACAGGGCCCAGCCAATTCAAGGCTTAAAATAGACGCAGCCGAAGTTGAATAAATTTGAGTTGGTTAATATAAAGTTTGGTCCATCATGATTCATGGGTCAGTCTCGTTGTCTATAAGAAAAGCCATTTTTTTTATGCTTTTTATCCTATAATAAAGCATGGTCTGGGAAATAGAGAAATTTTTGGATACAGAATTGGTATCACGTGGTGCCTGATCAGCCTGTCCGATCCGTTCAAAAGTGTGTTGGACGGTCTAGATTGAAACTCTCTCCTCTCACTCCACCACTCTCTCCTTTTTCTCTCTCCAAATTCAAGCTGTCCAAAACCGAAATAGACGGCCCAAATTTGCTGAGCAAGCACCACGCGTTACCCACCCGGTACCTAAAATTTTCTCATGGGGAATAAGTGAATAACATAAAGATGTCATGAAAAGATACCATGTAGAGTAGAAAAATTGGACTACAAACCTAAAATGAAGACATGAGACGCATTAAAGTACGCAAAATTGGTTGGTTGTTGAAATTTTATAATTAAGGTTCTTCATTTGACAATTCGAACAACTACGTTTATCTCAAATTGATTTATGTTCCCAGAAAATCTTTAGTTGATGTGATATATACAAACCTTAGGGTATAAAAAAGAGCATCTAATAACGCACTGAATATATGAAATTAAAATATGGCTAAGCAAATACCTAGTTGATATAAAGAATTAAAAATTTGGTCATGTAGCACCGCGCTCCAGCTAGGCAACTCTGTGCACTCCATTTTTCTATGATTAATAACATCCCCCACCAAGTCGATCCATTTGTAGCTCGATCGGCCGACTATAGAGCCACGTGCACCAATCCTATCCGCTATTCGCATAGGTGCGTCTGAATCCCATACACGACATGACGGATTGGCGGTTACGTTTGATGTCAAAATGATACCGACTATTAGTTGAACTCACCTTGCAAAAAAGGGTGCCACTTTGAATAAACTTGAACTCAATTACCAGCCTGAGGCTTGTAGAATCGTTTCATTTTTGAACCAAAATTGAACCAATATAACACTATCACTTTAGTACTTTGTCTGTCGTTTGGCAGTACTTAGGCTCCCGTTCCGTTAAGGGTAAGTACTTATTTTTTGAATTAAAGTGATATATTGTAAAAGAATAACATGCCTTGTAAAACAGAAAATAAGTAATATTTAAAAAATAAGAACTTTAGCCGAACGAGTTTAGTTTTTAGAAAACCTATTGTAATAGGTTGATATATTTTTCGACCAACTTCAAGGTATTCGATTGTCTCAAATTACGTTTTTGGTCTGATTTGTTGTAGAACGATAACTAATCAGCCACGCTTTGAAAATCAAAAACCACTTTTTAAATTTTTTTTTACTCAATATGTCTACTTACGTTAATTTTTTTATTGTTGACACTAGAGAATTATTCAAAAAAAAAAAGACGTTAGAAAATTATTCCAATATATATTATTTTGTAATATCATAAAAAACATGACAATTGAAAATGACAAACAAAAGGTAGAACATTAGTACTCCCTCCGTCCCATTTTCATTGTCCATTATTCCTTTTTCACTTTTTTGTCTCTTGCTTATATCTTTCGATCTATAATATTTTTCATAATTTTGACATCTTTGTATTATAGAACAAATTGAAATCTATCAAATAAGATCCATATTGCATATTTTTGGAGATTCACATTGAAATATATAAGCGATTGAAAACTGCACGAATATCAAAAAAAGACAATGAATTTGGGACGGAGGGAGTATGTAACAACGGAGGTCCTTGTTTTTCTTTCGGTAAATTAGCCTAAGATATGTGGTATAGAAATAGACAGGACAGATTCGATCACAAATGCGCAGGGGCGGATTTTTTAAGGGGGCCTGTTGGCAAGGGTCACCACCGGATCCTAACCTAACCTCCCACAAAAAAATTGTTGCTTTGTTTTGCGACCTCCCACCAGTGTTTTGAATTATTATTATAGATGAATGATTAACCAATGAAAACATGTATATTTATTTGGGTATTAATTTTAGAACATGTATACTTTTTTTGGTATTAAATTCTCCCTCTATCTTGAAAAGATTGTTTGGTCCGGAAAACAATCACTTAAAAAAATGCATTATGGTTCAAAAAATTCAAAATTTTATTTCGCAAGATACTATACTTAAGTAACAAGTTTTTTTAAAATTTTTTTTTTAAATGTTTGAATTTGTTCGGAAAAAAAAACATATTTCTTAAATTTTTAGCTTGATGGATTAGATATTCTTTGTGGTACAGAGGAAGTATATTGATCTTTTAGGGGTTTTGGGGTGCCACATCGATGTTAAAATAATGGTTCTGCTATTGCAAATGCATGCGTCCAAAATCATTCTATACACATGCTCTTACTTAATAGATGAAAAATCCACACGCATCAAACGATTCCACTTACATTCGTGCATTGTTGACTATCATTAGCATTTTTAGGCACCCTTTTGCCCTAATTTTTTATAGACTTTTTAACCGGGTTTTTTTTATTTGTTTGCTTTTAATTCTTATTAGATTTGGGTCAAATTTTTACATTATATTACTTGTCTCAATGAGAGAAATTGAGAAAGTAAAAATATATATATATACCGAAGGTGAAAAATTATAGAAGACAACGGAAAATACCCAAAAAGTCATTCTAGATAGGGATGTGCTTTTTTCTAAGGCTTTGTTCGGTTATTAACTTAGTTTTAATTTTAGTTTTAGTTTTATTTTCAATCATTATCCTACTTCTTTCTTTAATCATTACCCTATTTTACCCATATCTTTAATCATTACTCTATTTCTCTTTTTACCCACTACCAAAACTAAACTAAATTAAACTCCCAACCAAACACTACCTTAGTCTTTTTCGTCATCTTACACAAATTTTAACACTTTTTCGATTTTCCAGATGACAACGTACTAGTATAAAAATTCAACTCAAATCTATGAAAATTAAGAGAAACTTATAAAAAAAAAAACCGTGTTTAGGTCCAGTCCAATAATAATAACCTCCAATCAGGTCCAGTTTTGGGCCTTTGTGGGCCCCTCCCGGGTCCACAACAATGATCGGAATCGTTCATTATGTAGAGCTCGTCAAGAATGGTATCCACGCAAAAAATTAACTTGATTCAACATCGATAGATACATGAACAAAACAGATTTGTATAAGAAAAATGCAATGACAAAAATTAAATTGAAACTCATAATTTTCCATTTTTTCTTGTACAAATATGTTTCGTTCATGTATCTATCGATGTTAAATCAAGTTAATTTTTTGCGTGGATACCATTCTCGACGAGCTCTACATAATGAACGATTCCGATCATTGTTATGAATATGGGAGGAGCCCACAAATGCCCAAAAGTAGATCGGACTAGAGGTTATTATTACTGGACCGGACCTTAACCCAAGAGAGTGTCTCCAAAAAGTTAGTCAAAAGTTGCCTTAATTAATTCATAATGGATTACCCAGGTAAAGATTTTTCTGGTGTTAATTTCAAAATACAGGCAACCAACAGCGGCATTTAACCAGGTCCTGGTTCGTTCGTAAATTCCGCCCGTGCAGCACCTTTTTACTACAAAACACAGGCCCCCCCATTAACCCCTCTCTCTCTCTCTCTCCTTGGAAATTTTTTCTTTCATCTCTTATCTTAGAGAGAAAAAGCAAGAATGGTGGATGAGTTCATGATATGCATTGACAGGCTAATTGCATCAGCATGCTTAGAATCCGTCAACGAAAGAGAAAGACTGCTGGGAGGTGGTGATGATGAAGTTGTTGTTACCCAAAAGAATCTGCCCTCTGTTACCAGTAATGGGAAGAACAAAAATAGTGGAGGCGAAGGGTGTTCGAAGATTGTGAGGGAGTGCAGGATTTGTCAAGAAGAAGATGAAGAGCATGAGATGGAGGCTCCCTGTGCCTGTAATGGAACTCTGAAGGTGGGTTTTTTTTGTTTTTCCCGCTTATTTTTGCATAAATTTTGGTCTTTTCCTCACATTTCTTCAAATTTACTTAGAATTTGTATTGGGTATGTTGGAAAATGTGTTTTTGAGGGATTGATTGTGATTTTTTTTTATTTTGCTTTTTTCCATGATGGTTTTTATTGATTCCCCTTTGCCTGCATAAAGGTCTTTAATTTTCCGGGTTTTCGCTTATTTTTTGCGTAAATTCTTATTATTTTCTTCACATTTAGGGAAATTTGTTGAGAATTTGTATTGGGTTTGTTGGAAAATGGGTTTTGTAGCGTTTAAGGGGCTGAGTTGATTTTTCATGTTGGTTTTTCCATGGGGTTTTTTGTTGGTTTGTGCCTTTTGTTTATTTCCCTGTGCCTGTGGTGAAACTCATAGGCCCATAATTTACTGGGTTTTTTTCTCTCTTATTTTTGCATAAATTTTTCTTCTTTTTTTCACATTTCTTGGATTTTCTTTGCGAATTTGTCGTGGGTTTTGTTGGAAAATGTGTTTTTGATGCCTTTCAGGTTCTGATTTTTGATTTCTTATGTTGGTTTTTCCATGTGGGTTTTTGTTTGTTTGTGCATTTTTTTTTATCCTTTTGTGCATTTGTTCAAGTATGAATAATTGAATACTCTCTCTCTCTCCGTTGTTGTTTTTTTTTTTTTTTAAAATTTTATTTTTTATGTACATGTCGGAAACTAGCAGGTAATTTTTCTGGGTTTTATCTTTTTCTTCATTTTTAATTCTGTTTTTCACATGTCTATCGTACCGGTTTGCTTGAAAAATGTGTATCGTCGTCTTTGAGGACTGACTTAAATTATTATTTTTGCTGGTTTTTCAATGTGGGTCTTTGTGGGTATGTGCATTTATTGGATTCTTTGAATGTTTGAATATTCTCTGTATTTTCTCGTGTATTCTTTGGGAATAGAAACGAATCAATAACTGAAGGACTAATTTGAAGTAAACGTTTCTTCTACGAAATGTGAGTTTCATCTCTTGATTCCATGCTATTTCCCCCTTTTGAATTTGCTTTAGGGTTCATGTTCTCGATTTTTTATTTTTTATTTTTTATTTTTTATTTTTCTTGAACTTTTCTAAGTCTTCTCCATTTTGCGGGTTTCTATTTTTTATAATCAGGCGTTCGGACCAGCTTATTTCGGGTTCATTTTCGTCTCATTCTTTTGTTACTTTGATTGTCCACATTTCTCTCCCTTGACTGATTAGAGATTGTTTTTGCCTTCAAATTCGGTTTGTGTGTAAAGCTTCAATTTGATGTGGATTATCCTTCCTATAAGATCAATCAATGTGTAACGTTCCGATTTTTTCTTGCTGCTTTGAATGTGGTTGCATAAATACCGTCATTTCATTGTTGGAGTTTTATTTACCAAGATGCAATATCTGCCTGTGTACGTTTAGTGCGTTTTTCCAGCATTCCAATTGATCGATTTTGCTTCTTATTGCTCTTTTTTCATGCGGTTAGGGCTTTCTGGCACATTCTTCATTGTGATGTTAACAAGCATTTTACTGGCTTGTTGCTGTTTGAAAATTGGACCTAGCGTTGGCATATGCTTATAAGCCGTGTGATATCCAGATCACAAATGTTTTTGGAGCCGTCTGATGCACGCGGGTCCCTATGATGCAGGTTGGACCCACACACATCGGGTGGGTGCGAACACATCCCTGTCCGGATTTGTGTGTGGAGTCCGGACTCCAGGCATCTCTTTACAAATCATTTTCCTGTTATTATCCAAGTATGCTTATGATGATAGTAAAAGGTTTATCTTGGCTTTCTTCTCCCCTTGGTTATGTATGGGTTTGCTGGGACAACTTCTCTTGTTCTCTGTGAAACATTAATCATTTGCTCATTCTGGTATGAGGATGTTGCTGAGTTGGTCTATCTGTGGTCCTCTCTGTCTGGTTTCCAGCATATGGTGCACAGTCATTTTTGTTTTATATTTTATTTGATTGCTCGCTGTTTTAAAGTCTTCTTGTTTTTCTTCTCGTGTTATAGATTTCTACATATCATGTTACTGCGATTATTCTTTTTTCCCCCATTTTCTTAACTAATCTACCTTTTATTTCCGTTTGAATTTTAAGTCAATGTGGCTGGGTAATACACTACTCAAGTGTTCCTATTGTTGTTTTGCTACAATTGCCTTCTGCAGTTTGGATTTTCTGTAGAAACTTGTAACTGATTCTGTCTCAAACTTTTATCTTGCCTCTTATAACATATAGTCGCATAATTTACTTAGGTTGGAGATTTATGAATGTCTTCTGATTTTCTCTAGTATGCGATGTAGTTTGCTCATCGGAAGTGCATTCAGAGATGGTGCAACAAGAAAGGCGATATCACCTGTGAAATTTGCTATCAGGTTTGAATTTGTAGCTTCTGTTTTTCTTTTCTTAAAGTACGTATATGTCAAGTCCGTGGAACTGACTAGCAATGTGTTGGTTCGACCTCTTTATAGGTCTATTCACCAAATTATATTGTTCCACCGCCAAGAGGCAATCCTGAGGTTATCGCCATTGATATCAGGTAACGGCTGAAGGCTACATCATACTAGTATCTTTGTGGTTGAAATCTACTCATAAAATTCATGTGTCTTGATTCTTTGGTGAATTTAGCTTTGCACTTCAAGGTCTCTAGTGGAATTGCTATTGAGAATGATTATTTACTTAAAAATCGTGCTCTCTTTGGTTGATGGCAGACAGTGGAAAGAAAAACGAGTAGAAATCCATCTCAATGGTCCTTGCTCCATACATATGTGAAACTGCATATTTCATTTTTCTTTTCCTCCACTCTGCAACAAAATGGAGCATAAGAACCGTTCTCCTCGATAAAGTAGACATTTGTAAGTGACAAAGAAGGAAACCCCAGTATACAGAATGAAATTTGCTGACTCCCTTTCTGTGTATACCATCTAATTGATTGGTTGACAACGTGTCAGAAAATCTGTATAGGCATTAATGATGTAGCCCATTCTCTTTCATAGGGTTATAAACTTTGATGAGCTATGCATCCCAATAGCTTATTACTGCAGAGAGAAGTCAACCGGTGGTTGTGGTTGTCAATTTCATTGAATTGGCTCCTAGTCTGGTGAAATAGTCCTGGATGATTCTTCTTGGTTAGTTCTTTGTGAATCCTTCTCTTTTGTCAATCTCAGTAGAGATATGTCTCCATTGCATCCAGGGTCGATCATACCTACTGGGAAAGTAAGTTACCTGCCAACTTGTGCATTTGGCAATTGGCAGTAGAGTTTGGATGCTGCAAGTGCCTTGATGTCACTTCTTGTTCATGATAACACTACGACAAATCTCAAGAAGGGAAATACTATTTTGGCAAAAAAAATTTGAGATCAGTAACAATTTTCAAGTTTCGGATGTGTTGGTTTTCTACTTCTAAGTTAGTCAGCTGAGTTCCTCAATTTTTGGAGTTATAGGGGGGCACTATTTCAGTGGTAAGACTTTCTGTGAGCATCCACTTGTGTATAAGAAAGGTTGTGTATAAGAAAGGTTAGGTAAGACTTTCTGAGAGCATTTACATTGGTTGGGGATTACATGGGAACTGCTATTGTTATTCTGATAGTCAAGAACAACCAAATGTCATCAGTTGCTATAGAACTTTCTTAGTTTGGAATGTTTGCAATGCAGACATGGTTTTAGATGGCTTCTGCAATACAATTGTTCCATAGAATTGATTGGAGGAAGGTTTAAGTTCAAGACTTGCGTTGAACTGGGATGTCAAAGAATGTGGTTTGAACTGGGATGCCAAAGAGTGTGGGTTGTTTCATGTTCACAAATGCAAATATAGTAGCTTTGGCCTAGAGGCTAGTAGCTTAGTCTTTGTTTGACTAGTAGTCTCATGATTATTTTAACCGGCAGTATCATGATTGTTACTGAAAAATGCACATAATGGCATTACTTATTAGAGAAACAATCAGCTAGGATATTAGTTTACATGCATGATTGAGACTCTAAACTGTTTTATAGACCTCGTTCCTGGCAGCAAGGAACTTCCATTAGTCACTCGGCAGAAATGTATTTGCTGCTGTCAATTGGATGTAGAGTGGCATGATTCGCAAAAAAGAGACAAAGATTGGTGACAACAATAGCATTTCTTAAATGTTTCTATGGACTCTTCTGCAATGTAGTTTCGATGAGATGGGTCTCAAATTGACTAGTGAATGAACTGATCATCTCTAGCTGTAGATTAGCTAAGACTGCTCTAAGTACTTACATTTCTTCTCGTGAATCTGGTTTCCTTCTGTTAAGTATCCTGAATAGCCTCTCTTATTTTCTTTTCATATTTTATTCAGGCAAGCATGGGGGTCACATATCGATCTCCGGGATCCTCGTTTCCTGGCTTTAACTGTTGCCGAGCGTCGGTTATTGGAATCGGAGTATGATGAATATACTGTTGCAAACAATAGCAGCCTCGCCTGCTTCCGCTATGTGGCTATCATGGTAGGTAACCCAAAGGCTACTTGACACAAAAGAACAAAAAAACAGATGCCTAGTTATATAGATTTTGGCGGTAGTGGTTTGGCCTTCACGATACTGAGACCTTGGATTTGCCATGTGGACAGCTAATGTTTATCTTGCTTATACGCCAAGTTCTGATGCTCTCGAGAGATTTTGGGATGGTACAAGAACCTTCAACATTTTTCAATGTAAGTCCTAGATTTTTTTCAATGTTTTGCATACGTATTCACAAACGCACAAAACTCTAATTTTCATATATAGAAAGATATTGAAATACTGCATCTTCAGAATTTTCTCTTTCCAGAAAACCTATGGGATCTGAATCCTGACATCATTGGGGTAGTGAATGTTGTTGAAGTCTTGGTCTTTACACTCTCCCATTCTTATCAATAGCTTCTTAAGATATTTTTATATTTCCACCACATATTAAAACTTTCTACGAGAAATACACTGATTTACATTCATAAGTTCCCCAAAAACTTTCTCGATTATCTGTTAAGAGACCAATTTTGTAGTTAGTTTACAGTGGTTTTACAGTACTTGATATTTAAGTTATACGAATAAAATAGTGATTGGAAAGCAAAGTAAATCTTGGGGAGTTTCAGGTTTCCCTTCTTCAACTTGCTGGTTTTCTTCTTCCATGCTATGTAATGGCCCGCTCATGTTGCATGATGCAAAACCGAAGAAGAAGGCAGGTTTGTCAATTTCTACAAGCCTCTCCCCTCTATTTTCTAGTACTTCAAATGTTTTGTATATTTCGGACATGAAAATGAAGATAATGATCCCTAGAGGAAACAAACGGAAAAGAAAAAAAAATGCCACCAGCTGCGAAGTTAGGATACTTTGTTTGTGTTTTCTTTTTTTTTTTATGTGTGAGCTGGTGTAGAATGAATTACCAATTCAATGGAAGTAGTATCTCTCTCTAATGATAAAGCTCCAACGGTGCGTCTAAAGTGGTATCTGAAATTTTGACATTCTCAATTTAAGAGAAAAATAGGGAATTCCTCGAGCCCTATTTTACCTGATCCCAGTTCTCTATGGAAGTACTATCTAATGATAAAGCTCAACGGTGCATCTAAAGTGGTATCTGAAATTTTGGCATTCTCAATTTAAGAGAAAAATAGGAAATTCCTCGAGCCCTATTTTACCTGATCCCAGTTCTCTATGTTACGAGTCTGATGGTAAAATTACAAGCTTGCTTGGATTATCCTTACAATTTGATAAGACGATGCAAGCTGCTTGAGGAGGTCTGGTTTCTACATGCTGTTGTTTTTGATATGTCAAAAAGCATCTCTTGTGGTTGTGGGAGCCTGATCGAGTTTTTCTCAGCGATGTTAGTATGATGTGAAATTCTAGCTTTGCATGGTCTTTACAATATATATGTACTTTAGTCTTACAATCATGTTGGCTTCGGTTTCAACCGATCGTACCTTTCTGGTTTCACTTCACAGTGGTTAAATGTTGATGCGGATGATACATGAAATCTCATTTAACCTAATTCTTATTTTTTGTTAGAGCTGAGAAGGTACCAATCCAAGGCAGTCGGTTCTTCCACTCTTCTATGCCCATCCTATGTATGCTGTCCCTGGGCAAGATCTTTTGCACATTGCAGTTTCTCCAGTATCTGGATCGAATGGTGGTTTCACGGTAAGAGAAAGTGCACTGAATCCTTGTAGCTCTCCTGAAGCTACGTGAGAACTCGAAAGCAAATGTAAATGTAAATATTGAGTTCATTAGGTTTTCTTGTTTTAACCTAGAGCATCGCTTTTGCTGTATGAAATATGCTATTTATGCTTTTCGGGCATTGTCTGGAAAAAAAGGTATATTGGGAAACCAGCTTTTAAATGAGCTAAAAAAAATTGGTTGATGATAATTCGGAAGCTTCATTTTGATACTTTCGAGTTCTTCTGCTTCTAGCAAATAAACTTTAGCTGCAACAACACCAGTTTCACTTTGATGTCCTAGTTGTCTCTTGTGAAGACAGCAAATCTTTCTGTTGAAACTTCCTTTTGTAGTGCTAATATTCAAGTTCTGAGACTTACCATACAAGTCTGGCATGCTGGATTTAGCAGTACCTCTGTATTAAGGAAGGTGGCGGTTTCTGCGAAAAATTGCAGTACCTTGTGTTAAATTGCTAGCATTTTCCATTAAGTTGTATGTTACTAAAACCTAGGTTTCTTGGATATTACGGAACATGATGCCATTGACAAAGCTTAATAAACAAAACGGACTTGTATAGTTAGTGCCAATTGTTTGGGATGTTGTGAGGTTTGGTTTTGTATGTGTGTTACTAAAAGCCATATTTCCAGGTGGGTTAAAAAAAAACGCAGCTCAAAAGGAGGTGGGTAGAAAACCGGGAGCGGTCTCCTTCTGCATTGTGAGCCATTACAGGTAGGGCTGCAAACGAACCGAGCCGCTCGTGAGCGGCGAGCGGCTCGACTCGTTATTGGCTCGTTCAAGCTCGGCTCGGAAGGTAAACGAACGAGCTCGAGTCGATTTTATAAGCTCGTTTCATAAACGAGCCGAGCTCGAGTTGCGATGAGCTCGGCTCGAGTCGGCTCGCGAGCCGAGTATATATATATAATTTTTTTTTTTTTTGATCTGGAGGTAAAAAGTGAAAGTTGGGTTTTAAACGAGCTCAAGTTCGAGCCGAGCTGACTCGTTTATATGCTATCGAGCTTAGACGAGCCGAGCTCGAGCCGAGCTAATGATTATCGAGCCGAGCTCGAGCCCAGATTTTCGAGCTCGATTCGAGCTCGAGCCTCCCTATAAATGACCGAGCCGAGCTTGAACATGCTGTGGCTCGGCTCGACTCGGCTCGTTTGCAGCCCTAATTACAGGCTCAATGGGTGATTATTAACGGCTTTAGAGTCTGGCCCATTTCATCCTAACTATGCATTTGTGTGGATTCCATCGCAAAATGTGTATGTGAATGTGCTCCAAGATCACTTAATAGTATATCCTTTTTTTCCCACTCAATGATCGCAATCGCTTCTTTTATGCCGCTCTGTGTGGAACTGAGGATTGTTCATGAAAAGGATTAACTTGAACCCATCGTGGTAAGTTGGTAACATGTAATTTTTCTCCAATTTGTTTTCTGAGAACATAAAATAAATTCTGTGGAAAACTAATGTAGGGAATCATGTGGCTAGAATTGCCCACATATTTCACATATCCGTAAAAAATAAACAGTTTGGATTATCAAAGTGGGTCCTGGGTCCACTAGACTAGCCATGATCTTTGTTATTTGTTATTTTCTAGCCAACCAGTGAACCGGAGACAAACCGATTTGTAGCATGGGCATAGCACGAGGGAACTTGAATTGTCTTTTGTTACAATTTTGATTTGAGAGAAGAGGGAAAGCTGCAGCTTAAAATTGGGAGGGTCAAACCAGAAGAGAATCAATTAAAGAAGTTGATGCCATTAAAGCTTAGGGAGGTGTGTCTGGAACTTGAGAAAAGAAATGGAAAGGAGGACAAAATTTTAAAAATTTTCCCTCCATTGTTTGGTTTCTACTTGGAAATAAAGTGAAGGGAAAGTTTAAAAAGCAAGTTGAATTTTTCCTCCAATTTCTTCTGAACTTTCCTTCTAATTTTCCTCTTCACTATTTTTCCCTTCTTTTCCATTTCCTTTTCCCAAGTAAAGGAAAAGAAAATATTGGAAGTCTGGAAACCATTTACCATCCAGAGAACAAAAATCAAGAAGAGATTTGAGTTTGGGCCAGGCCTATTATGAGAAGAAGCCCAGTCAGATCCAATACAAAATGGAGGCCCATGTACCCTTCAAGATTAGGACCCCGGAACCCACCCAACTTCGTTGGTTGTTTCCTTCAAAAAAACACAAGGCCTAGCACTCAAGCTTCGACATTGGTGCGGTGAGATTATTCTCTATAGACGAATATGCGATATTCGATACTCCCTGGTAGGCGTTAACCTACGGTAACATGGTTATATGATATTTTTGTGATTTGACCCTGGTAAGGTTTTCAACAGGATCAAAATTTGATTAGTCCACATAGTAGGATAAAAAAAACTGGGACACAAGAAACCAAAGTCACAAGGAAAGTGATGCAGCGCAGCCTCTTTTTACAAAATTATTTGCAAGAAGAGATCACGAACTTATATATATTAAAGATTCTTTCTTTGAATCATAAACACAAATAGGTATGAACTAGAGGTACTTCCTCTACGAACACACGATAAAGAGAAAACTCTCAATTTTTCTTTAATTCAATAAACAACTGCCTTAGCCCGAAGGCTTACAATTTACTATTATATAGAAAAAAACTCTAACCCTAATTGATTCGTCCGAAAAGGAAGCAGAATCAATTAATTAACAAAAATTACCAAAAACAAAAAATTCTACTTTGACTAGGAAATCGAATACTAGAAAGAAATATAAGGTTGCCAAAATAAGAGACAACTAAAACGGAATTTTCTAACAAAATAATAAACTCAAAATAATGCGTAATTAATTTATATTCTTCATATTTCTGTTCTGCATCAGAAAGAAACATCTCCCAAATAGATATATTGTTGATCAACGAACTGGTGGACAGATAATTGTTAAAGTTTGATTTGAAAGTGTTACAATTTTTTAATATGTGCTCGGGGCGCTTGTCTTGTGTATGAGATGAGCTGATATGAAACGAGCCTTAGCGAGCTGATCACTAACGGATCTCGAGTCGCTTGAAGTTTTTGATGCCTTATAAGTTGAACAAGTCAAGCTTGCTTGATTTGAACTTGGCTTAAAAGCTTAACAAGCTTCAAAAAAACAAATTAAAATTTTGAGCTTGATTTGTTTACGTAACAAATCTAATATCTCAAACGAGTTTTTAACGAACGAATATGAGCAATATTTTAGTTCGTTGTTAGCCCTACATCTAGACTATACTATAGAGATAAATCATATCTGAGCCAACAAACACAAATCTCTACATACAGACCTTCTGTATCCTAGAGCAAGTGCAACAATCCTATTCAAAATAATTAGTCTAAAAATGTTTTATTCTTCTCGGCGAAAAGTTAGCATTGACTAGTTGCTTTTTACCTGGGCCTCCGCTGATCGTTCTTCTTATTTTCCTGTCTTGCATAAAAGATACTCCGTATTTCCTCAAGATAGAGAAAGAAATTTTCCTTTTGGGGAAGAAGTAATAAAACAGTACGGAAAAATGACGGCCTAGGACGTGTTTTGATAATTAATACCCGCCAAGAACATGTTAAGAATATTTGCTAATGCTGAAAATGTCCTTAGCGGGTATTAATTATCAAAAAACATGTTCTTGGCCGTCATTTTCTCTAACAGTAATGTTAATGTTGAGCGAACAGTACCTTGCTGTAGCAAGATGTAAAACTATTGAGTTGTATATATTGAGGTTGCTGTGGTAGATTTTTGGAGTTTTTTCAACTAGAAAAAATGGCTTGTCCCGATCCGCTAAGATTCTTGATTTGATTTACGCAGCCCTTAATTAGCACACTGCAATCAACAGAAGATAAAAACAAGAAAATTGATTAAAAATCTCCGACAAAATGACGCAGCAACCTAATCTTACTGCTAATATTTTCAGAGGGGAGAGCGATTGATGTGATCATAAGTTAATGACAATTAGTCATTTTCACTAATCCCCAATTAAGTAAAGCAAGATAAGGATGTTCATGTTGAGTGAAAGATTCAGAATAGAAATATTGTGGGTGAAGGGTACAAATCACCTCATCAACAAAGGCCACGTTCCACTAACTTAAATAAGTATTGTGAATTAAAGGTGATGTATGACCCGTTTCGTAAAGTAATAAATATTTTAAAAATAAGAATTTTAACAAAACGAAACCTAGAAATAAATACTTGGGCAGATTCTTTTCCTTTGCAAAACTTGTGCTTTTGACAACGATTTATCACCTTCAAGATGTCTTTTCGGAACTCTTTCTAAAGTAAATTTGTTAGAACTTTTAAAAAAAAAAAAACAAGCTCTCTTAAAAAGTGATGTTGATTACCCCATCATTCCTTTGATATATAATTAACCTACTACATTCAAACATAGGAGTTTTTTTTTTGAACACACATTAAAGTAGGCTTGTATAGCTTTTGAAGTTTGTATTTTCCTTTTTATTCATAATTTGATACTTACACTTGATTCTCTTAATTGCAAAAATTATCTCCAAATTAATGACAAGAAATATGCAATACTTTGTTTTTCTAATTGTTTTTATTTTGTAGCGATAGGAGTACCCAAAAAAAAAAAAAAGAACTAGTACAACTACTTTCTTCCACCTTCATAATTATGATGCCTCTTTCTTTTTGACATTACTACAATTGTTATCTTTAGAGAATTATGACGTTGATAATTATGATATGTGAGTACTGTTCTAGCGTAATCATAACACCACAGTAGCGATATCTGCATTCCTCCTGATGCGGCACCTTACGTGACTCAGTCGTATGCTCTATGTAAGACCTATCAAGTGATGTAGGTAACATTGTATCGAACCCTTCTATTTAGCGACGTGGGTGGCTTTATGCATAGAACCATTTCATATTATACCCCAAAAAAAATTTGCTAAGGGCAAAGTAGTCTCATAGTAATTTTTTTTTTTTTCAATTTGACTTGTGAAATTGTTCAAACAATTGAGAAAATCAAAAAGTCAGAACTAGACAAATAGTAATAAATGAGGGGGGGTGCTCTAGTCCTATTTACCGGCCCTATCTGTATTTGCAAGACGAAATTATGGCGTGTAGGGTTGTTGAAAATTATATGTTAATTTGTTGTTCAATGGTACGTATTTTGTATCTTTGACGGTGCATTAGTTAATTTGTTGACATTTTTGGATATTTTGTTGTTGAATATTTAATATTAGTGTCTTTGACTCAATTAAAAATGTCGATCATCGGTTTTGCAGAAAAGTCGAAGTGAACCGGTCACCATGATTTTGGTTATGATTTAGATAAAATAAAAACCGGTGACTTTTGTTATGGTCTTGGATTGTATATGTGCTAGTTTTGCGAATAACCGAACTGAACTACACTATTGTCATCCTTACACGCGTTTATAGATCTTCAATCAAGCTGATTTCTTACGTACATTAGTTTCTTTGTGTATTGTACAAGATAAACGATTACGAATACGACTTTGGGTCTAAAAGATTCATAGCTGTATACCATAAAGTACGGGTCATCATCGGGTCGGCCCAGCCCGCCGAGTCACTACCCAAGTCCATCCGCAGGGTGGGCTAAGCGGTCTTTTTTCTTTTGCAGGCCGGGCTGTGTTTCTTAAGTTGAAGCCCAAGCCTGCCCACGGGCTAGCCCAATTTCTGGGCTAGCGAGCCAAAGTTCGGGAGGGTTCATGGGCGGGCTCATAGGCCGGGCGGCACAAATTTTGAAAAGAATGGTGGAAAAAATGAAACTTAAAAAGTTTGCGTGAAAAAACTACGCCACTAGTTTTTTTTGGTAAATACTCCATCCGTCCCAGTTTGTTTATCCCATTTTTGACTTTTTGAGAGTTTTTGACTTCTCAAAGAATTGGCTCTAATTTTCAATTCGTAATATTTTTAATATGTAATATGGATCTTATTTGATAGATCTCAATTAATTTTATTATACAAAATCTTCAAAATCATAAAAAACGTTATAAAATATAAGATATAAGTATATTTTGAAAGACACGTATTCGACAATTGAATAAACAAATTGGAACGGAGGGAGTACTACACCTCTAGATTGTTGTCCCTTGAGCAAAAAAGGACAATGATTAAATGAAACTTAAAAAGTTTCCGTACTTGTGGATTAGTTCATGTTTGTTGTATTTTTTTTTTTTGTTGTGTTCGTTCTTGTTTCCTTCGGTTTAGCATTTGTTTGTCTTTGATTTGGTTGTTTTGAGCTAGCCTGAGACGGGTGGATGGATAGATTGCTAGCTCCTAGTGAACGACCCTTAGAGGCGGTGAGTAGTGAGCTATGGCTCGGCTTAGAACCTAGACTCCAACGTCTCTTTGTCTCCTTGTTTTGAGTGAATATCTTCTGAGATGGGTTGGTTTTAGTTTCCATTTCATTGTATTTGGATTAAAAAAAAGAATAATGATTGGAGATATAGATAATGAGTGGAGAGTAATGATTGGAAGTAAGAGGTAATGAATATTTTTGAGTTGAGAAATTTTTTTCAAAAAGGAAACGAACAAGGCATTAAAAAAATTGCGTGAAAAAACTACACCCCTAATTTTTTTTTGGTAAATACTACACCCCTAGATTGTTGTTCCCGAGCAAAAAAGGACAATGATTAAATAATAAATGAAAATTGATTTTGGCACTCCAAAAATTGATGGAAGTGTTCCAAAATTGAACTGTGTTGATACACAAAACGGCATCGTTTTGGAACCCCTCCATCAATTTTTTGAGTGCCAAAATCACAATCCATAATAAATATATAACATTCAAACATTCTTCTTCTTCTTCTTTTGTCTTGGAACATTTGGATGGGAATGACTTGCAGTAAAACTGCATTTGCTTAGTCTTCAATAGCATAAGGAAGGAATGAGTATGCTCCCAAGGCCACTGATTTTTGGGCTATCGGACGGGTATCATGGGGCGAATTGAGTAAAAATTTATAGGTCCAAACCCGGCCCATGAAAACTTCAGGCTAGGCTAACCAGCCCATTGGACAGGCTTAGGCCGGGCAATAGCCCGACGAGTTAGGCGGGCTTTGGACGGGTCGCGAACCTTTGAGCTAAATGATGACCTTTACTATCAACGAAAAGACAGAATTAAGGAGAATGGAGATGAGCTCATCCTAAAAGGGAGAGGCCATAGTATATTGATCAACGATTCGAATACAATTTTAAAAAACAACTCCGGAACACTACTATATATCATGAACCAATTTTTTTTTTTTTATCATTATATCATGAACCATTTGATACATGGCAGTCAAGCATAACTTTCAACGGTTTCTGATGTTAGAATTGTGTCCGGAGTTATGTCCGAACGGTTTGTTGGACTTTTGGTAAGACTTTCCCTGGTATTCCGTATTTAACAAACCTTGAAAAATGGAAAGCGCGTGGGACCTACACAAGGACTAAATCCAGTCACATTGACTTTTCGCGCACGCGGGGCCCGGACTTTGTGGGGCCCATTCACCATCAATCTCGTTCTGCGCCAATTTGCACAGGTGTGGTCCCACTCGCTCGCAGTGCCGTAATGCAATACGATGCGGACACGTGTACGTGTCTAGTCAAAGAGTGGACACGTGTACGGTTGGCATGGAAAGTTGCTGCACCAGTACCTTTAGTCACATACTCCTATAATAATTATTCAAAATGGCCTCCGATCCCGTACTTAATTCTTGGACTGCGATTGCGTTGTCGATTTTTGCACTTGCAAATTTTATGATTTGCTTGAAAGAGCTTTTGAGAATATTATTAGCAGGGCGGTTCTGGAAATTCTTAAAAAGATTCTTAATTTTTTTTAAAGTTTTCGATCGAATTTTTATGATCTGAGCCGTTCAATATAATCAGAAAGTGATTTTAAGGGTACTCGCTAGAAATCAGCCAAAAAAAATCACTGGAAAGGACTTCATTCGAACAATTTTTTATTGAATGTTATTGAACGGTTCAATAAAAACTGCTCAAATCAAACCCATCCCGGTTAGTTTTTTTGCCAATTTTTTGCGAGCACCCTTAAAATCACGTTCTGAACACATTGAGCGGCTCAGATCATCAAAATTTGATCGAAAACTGTGAAATTAGAGGGTGTTCCGATTTTTCGAAAAAAGAACTTTTAAAAAAAGAAAGTAATTTCGAACTAAAAAATCATTCATTTACACAAATAATTTTTTTACCAATATAGATCTTGTTTGATAGATCTCATTAAGATATTTTAAACAGTACAAAAAAAATTTAAAACATATTTTTCATTTTTATTATATTTGAGTTTGAAATTACCTCCGTTTGAAAAAAAAGAACTTTTCAAAAAAGTGGAACACCACCTAGACTTGGAGGATTTTTTTAAGGGTTCCCGGAATCGTCCTGTATTAGTAGTTGTTTCAAAAGTTTATAAAAAACTCTTTTACGCTCCCGCACTTAGGCTCCGTTCCGGAACGCTTCTTAAAAAATAAGTACTTATTTTATAACTTCTCATTCAAAAATAATAAGGGCCATTCCACAAAATTCAAATCAAAAGTTCCTTTCACATTTTCAAACTCAAAAATAATATAAATGAAAAAAAAAATCAATTTTTTTTGCACCGTATTAAAGATCTCAATGAGATCTATCAAACAAGATACATAGTGATAGGAAAATTATTTGCATAAACACATGATTTTTGAGCTTGAAGTTGCCTTATACAAAAAATAAGACTGTTGCTATGATAATGGGCGCCGGCGGAGGGAAATCGCACCAGCGGCGGAGCAGGGCAGTCTCTGGCCACCGGACGGCCGATCCGAGCCGTCCAAAAATTCTAAAAAAAAAAACCAAGGGGGCTGACGCGGGAATCAACAGCATCCGAGGTGTGTAGGGGGCTTAATCCGAGCACCCCTTTTCCGTGTATATATGAATCAGGGGTGCTCGGATCAAGCCCCCTACACACCTCGGATGCCATTGATTCCCGCGTTCGCCCCCTTGGTTTTTTTTTTTTAGAATTTTTGGACGGCTCGGATCGGCCGTCCAGTGGCTGGAGACTGCCTGGCGTGGCCACCGGTGCGATTTCACTCCCGGCACCCATTGGCACCTATCTAAATTCTTCCAAATAAGTGGAAATCTTCTTATTTTTCAAGAACATATGTTCTTATTCAACAAAAAATAAGTACTTATTCCATTTCTGGAACGGAGCCTTAATCCTCAATATTTGCTTATGTTCTCAATTGTTGCATTCAAAAATTTTACTAATTGATTCGAAGGTTTTTGAAAAATGTTTTTGCCACCCACGTTCGGCCCGGGCATCAGGTAAGTTAGACCAGTACAATTCCACCGTTTTCTTTGATGAGGAAGGAGAATCAGAGAGGAAAGTGGGACCATTAACCAGAAACCCTGCGTACCTGAAAGCGGAAACTTGACACGATTGCGCGCCAAAACATAAACGAAAATAGTACTAAATTCAGCTCCCCTCGGTCCTGTAAATAGACTCGACTGTATGGTTGGCCCACTTTACAGCTTATTCTGATTCAGTTTTGATGATCGAAATTGTTTATTTTTTAGATCACGTTGAGACCAATAATCCGTAGAAAATCTTGTTGATTGAATATTGGTTAATATAAATTCGGAGGAAATTTATATTAAGACAAGCATGTTAAATGTGATCTGATCCCATGTTGGAATCTTTTTTTTCCCCTCAATATAGAAATGATATATCAACATAATTTTTGATATGATTAATGATCAAGGAAATTTAAAAAGTAAAGACGATTTTGATTATCGAAATGGACCCAAAAGTGGGCAAACAGGACAGTCATCCTCATCGATAAATTTTTTTTGTCTTTATTTATGTAAAGCTTAAAAAAATAACTAGTAAAAAGATTAGTTAAAAATAAAAAATAGAAAAACATTTAATTTTTTTTCTTTATTTATGTAAAATCTACATAAAAAATTAACAAGTGAAGAGATTAGTTGAAAGAATAATCATGTCAAAATTTCACAGAAAAAAAGAGAGTTTTATGTGGTTGAAAATGAGAAGCAAAAAAGTCATTTTCAATACCATACTAGTGAGTAGTGAGAGGTTATTACAAATACTGTTAATACGAAAATGGGTACATCGGCATCTCAATCGGCATTTTACTATAACGATACACATTTAGGCTCCGTTTGTTTAGATGTAAAATATTTTCCGGTAAAATGTTTTACTTATTTTCCGGTGTTTGGTTGTGTAAAAACTGAGGAAAACATTTACATGTAAAACATTTTCTATCAATTGGATGAAAATGACTTACGTACCCTTAAATCTTTTGTAAGTTATTTTCCGAAATGAACCCATACCCTTCTACTGTAATTCTCACTGCTCAGTTTTCTCGATCTTTAATCCTGACTCACGTTCAATTTCAATAATCTCATATCTCTCCACCATTTAAGCTCTCCATCTCTCTCTCTACACTATTTTGTTGATTTTTGAAAATATTTTCAAGTGCCAACCAAATATCGGAAAATAAAAATTTGAAGTTTGTTTTCTGAAAAAATATTTTACATGAAAAATATTTTACATTGTAAAACATTTTACATCGAAACAAACGGAGCCTTACTTACACACAAACTCACACATGATTACATAATTGAAAGATTTTATTTTATTATGTGCATTGAAATGTATGCAGCCAAATATCGGAAAATAAAAGTTTGAAGTTTGTTTTCTGAAAAAATATTTTACATGAAAAATATTTTACATTGTAAAACATTTTACATCGAAACAAACGGAGCCTTACTTACACACAAACTCACACATGATTACATAATTGAAAGATTTTATTTTATTATGTGCAT